>VXAL01011024.1:345716-398443 GCA_013399475.1 Chauna torquata | reverse complement strand
CTGCCTGCGCGGGCGGCCGGGGGGCCGGCGGCCGGGCACGCGTGGCCTGGGGCGCGGCCGTTTTGCAGCTGGACGCGCTAGTGCGAGTGGCCGGCCGGAGCAGCCTTCTCTAATTTTTTTTTTGAATTTTTTTTTTTAATTGATATTTTTCCCCTCCAGAAGGCTAACCGTGCTCTGAGGGTGCCGTCACACCGGGTCAGCCCCGCAGGAATCCCGGCCGGTGAAGAGCAGCCGGTAGGTTTCAGCGGGGCAGAGCCGGGCTGCGGAGGGCCACCCGGCAGCTCTGTTTGCCTCTTTGTTGTTCTCGTTGGTAGGTGGTGTGCCTGGGGTGCTGCTGGGGGTGGTGGTGGTTGTTTCTTTATTCCAGGGGCATCAGATTTGCTTTCTTCAGCAAGGGGGAAGGAGGTGTGGTTTATGTGATATGGCTGGTACTTAGGGACTGCAATCTCACACCAAGAGATCTTTTCTCTGTTGAAATATGTTGTGCAAATACAGTATTGCACTCGGTGATTGCTAATGTTGTTTCTAAATAGTGTCAAATGATTGATGTAAAAATGCTGAAATAGAAACGCCAGCAAGTTTTAATGTTCATTCTGCCCACTGCTTTCTATTTTTAGAGTTGTTGGAAGATTCAGCTCTCTCCAGTAAGGTAGTTCTTTAGCAGTGAAACATGAACAATAAAGTAATCAAGTGAGCGATAACAGTATTGAAACAGCATTAAAGATACAGCTGAAAATGACCATAAGTCACTTAGATAGCTCCTCAGCCCAACAGGACTCCCTGAGCCCCAGAGCTCCCCTGCCGTGCCACAGGGGCTGCTGAACCTGGGCATGATGAAGCGAAGCAGCTGAGGGTTCTGAAACCTTTGGAGTTGCTTGAAGGTTTAAGGTACCGTTGGCAGCTTAGAAAGAGCATTCCCTGGCGTGTCTGTGGAAGAATAATAGATATACCAATAATTTTACAGTTTGCTTTTACTGGCAAATAAATATACCAGTCGCTTTAAACTTAAAAATGGGAAACTGGAGTGATCCAACTTCTTTTTCCTGGCAGTCCTGACAATGCTGTTTCCCAGGGTAATGCAAAAGCCTTGTAAATGAATGCTCCAAAATAAGGAAGACTTGGTGAGAGATTTTCCAGAACAGATCCTCTGTAGCTAGAAATTATTGCCAAATTTTATCTGTTTTCTGAGATCTTGTTTTGAAATGGGAAGCTACTTTGCTTGGAATGCATTTACCAGGAAGTAATCCTTAATGGGTTACACTCCAAGCTTTGAGGCTACGTGCAAGGAGATTGAAGAGGGTTTAATTAAATGTAATCAAATATTACAAGATTCCTGATTAAAAGGTATACAGCTTGCTTTCTGGTGACCTATGAGACATACCATTCGTTTGTACTTTAGAAAAAAATTACTTTTCATCTTACAAATAATTGGATTTGTCTCCATGCCTGAGTAACCAGCACCCCTTTGTTTCCTTCACTGCCCGGTTTCAATTCTTGTTGATGAGGCTGGCAGGAGGCGAGCGAGCTCGGTGTGTCACAGCGGGGTGACCGAGTGCAGTGTGTGCATGTGAGTCAGGCAGCCGGGGAGTGCGTGGGCATGTGAGAATGTCTGCGCAAGGAGGGGGAGTGGCTGGACGCGGCTGGGCTGCGAGTCTCGGGTGCGCAGCGGGAGGAACAGGGTGTAAGTACTCGAACTACCGCGGCTGAAAAAACAAAGATTAAATCCTGGCCCCTGCTGAAGTCAGTGTGACGTTTGGCACTCGGTTAAGCAGTTCTGTAGCGATGCTGCTGGGTGGATGTGTGGGATTGTGTCGGAGAAGGTATGTCGGAATGGAGTGAGAATGTCCATTTATCTGGTGGAAGAGGAAACGGCGCGTGCATGTTTCAAGTGTGCTGGGAGCGTTCAGGGCTGTGCATCTGCTAATGCGTCTGTTCTCAGGTCTGTGTTTGAGGGTGACATAAAAATTAACAATGCAGTGCTCACTTTTGTGGAATATAATGAACGAAAATGCTGTTTAATAATAAACATCATCGCAGGGGAGGAGGGCATCAGACCATCGCCCTTTTCTGCCCCCCCCTTTAGGGACTGTGTGTGCGTGCCTGAATGTCTCTGAGATTTCATGTGTGAGAAGATGATGAGTGTGTGTTTGGGATTAATTAGCCTGAGTTTAGCTGGTTTCGTGCTTTACGTGCCTAGGGGCTACCCACAGTCACAGAGAGGGGAGGAGTTTGCTGTTTCTGGCTTGAAATCCTCTCCAGGGGTGATCTTGTTCGTGTCAACCATGAGCAATTAGAGAGATTAACTGTCTTGTTTTCTTTTCTGCCCTAGACTGATTCTGGTGAGACTCTGGGACATTTGAAAGTGATTTGGAGAGAGCAAAGTCTGTGCCTGATGGACACCGAAGCAAAGCCAGCGTGCGTTGTGCAGCAGGCTCATTGCCCAGGAATGAAGTGCCCTCCCTCAGAGGACTTTCCACCTCAGATAAGACTGTCTGACAAGATTCCGCCAGCGAAGCCTTGCTTCAAGAAGAAGCAGCAAGTGCAGAAGAGGCTGGACACACAAACTCTCCGGGCTTTGCGGCCAATCTTTACCAGTTTGCTGGGAGCTGGGACCCTGGATAGGGTCTTTGTGCCTCGAGGCCAAGGTGGCGGTCATAGTGATTTATGTGAACCTGCTGTGAAAAAGACTCTGGAACTTGGTACTTCTTGCCCCCAGCCAGAAAGTAGCGTGACTGTGCTGGTGCCAGCAGCTCCAGATGTGCAGAGTCAACTGCCAGTAGCTCATGCTCCTCCTGGGGATCCTGAGCAGGAGGTGCAGTCAGGAGAGCAAGGCTTCTCATCAGGAACTGCTCCTGGAACTGCTGCTGATACTAGTAATGAGTCATTCCAGGATCACCCTTTGCACCCACCTTCTAGTGATGGTGCAGTTTGTCCCTTGTTCCCAGACAAGATTCTGGAAGCCTACACATCTGGTGTATTCCAAGAGAATAGCTGTCCGATGCAATACGCTTTGAACCCAAGCAATAAATTCAATGCTGGAATATTCCAGGATAAAAGTGAAGAAGCTTCTCTTGATCTGGTATTTGAGCTCCTAAACCAGTTGCAGTATCACACCCATCAGGAGGATGGAATAGAAATCTGTGTGGATTTTCTCCAGGGCGCTTGTGTTTATGGCAATGATTGTCCCAAACATCACACAGTGTTGCCGTATCATTGGCAAGTGAGAAGGACAGCAACTCAGAGTTGGCAGAGTGTGACCAATGATTCCCAGGAGCATCTGGAAAGACTCTACTGCAACCCTGACAATGATAGGATCAAAGTGAAATATCGGTAGGTGACTGAATTGGTTACTTACTAGCAAAGTCAAGGGTGCAGAAATGTAACAATGTGCCTTCTTTTTTTCTGATATTTTGTATAAAAGTGTTTTCTAAACCCTGTCACGATGTTACCTTAATACCCAAGAAGTTTGCCACAGACAGAAAATTCTTGCATGCCGATCAAAACTGCTATTTAGCAACTGGAAAGTCCTTCTTTGAAGCAGAACTTGCAGTGTGTGAAATAACAGAACTTCAGTTCTGTAGAAATTGAGAGAATTGACAGAGACATGTTGTGCAACATTGTGCTTGTTCTTGACATTCCTAGTTAGTCCTTTCTCTGTATTAGAAAATGTGGCAGGGTGAGTGAGCCTTTGCAGTGACTGAAACAGGAACAATACAGCAGTGCTTTCTGTCACTGTGAATCCAGATTCACTGTATGCACTCCAACCACAGCCTTCATAATTACATGCTGAGTAACGAAAGTTAGATGGGTGCCGTGTTAAGTTTCTTGACTGGGGATTCCATATGGTTGAACTTACGGTGAAGTTTCAGCTAATTCAGTAGGAACGACCCATATAGTGTATTTGGAAAAGACGATGTTCTGTTTAAGTGTTGTCATCTAAAAATGTTAAACTATATTAAAGTTCTTGTTTCCTCTGTACATGTAGTGTTTTCTCATCTCAGAAAATGAGTGGATAACCAGGGAAACCTAAAAGATGTTTATGTTATCAGTTTAGGTTTGATCCTGCACTCTGAGATCAGAAACAAAACTACTTCAGCTTTTATAGTGGAGGTTCCCTTTTGAATAGTAATGGGGAGTGCCGTTGTTTATGAGTTCATCAGATCTATATAGTCTATGTTCTTGTGAGTGCAGGGTGTTGACTTCAGTTCTGGGTTCTGAATACTTTCTTTTTCTGGAGGAAATAATAACACAAGTTTCTTGTAACTCACCTATCCTGCCGTATTCTGTTAGCCTGGTGCAATTCATTCCAGCAGCAGTCAAGGTTCAAAGTGACACTTCCTTAGTTGTATAGTAGAAACTTCAAATTCGTCTTTGCCATCCAAGTCCCTGTGGATTTGTTTCCATTGCCTCTTCTTCCTTCCACTTCCTGGAGAAGTGTATCCCATCATCCTTAATATTTTAGGGCAGAATTATTTTGTTTTCATTCACTATGTTGAGATTTCCTATTAGGCATTAGAGACCCAATCTAATGCTCAAAGTGTATGTGAGTCTTTACATTTACCTATCTAGATATTGGATTAGGCACCAAAACTCAGGCTCCATCAGCCTACAGGTTCATCCTTTTGTCCTGGAAAAATATGCCAATCTGATATTTTTTTCCAATTTTTTCTGAATATTTTAAAAGATTTTTGAAAACAGAAAACACAAATGGAAGTATAAGGTAAGCCTCTACAAGTAATTTAAATTTGAGCTCTGTGCAAATAAGCAAAATGGTTTTCTTTTGTTTGTTTCATTTTGTTTTTTGAAGCATGTGTCACAGAATCCATTGCTACACACGATCTACCTGTTCTCAGTGATGGAGCCCAGAATGGTTAATTTTAAAAGGAACAGTGGCTCATAATTGCTTAGTCATCGTACCTCCAGCTTGTAAAATTGGCTGAACCGTGCTGTCTGCCTTTACACTTATTTTGCAGGTTTCCAGTGTGGTGAGTATTTTGGCCTCTTGGTACGCCGAGTTTCTGTCTGTCTGAACTGGTCAGGAAGAAACTTATCGGGGTTGTTGCCAGACACATTACATTCTGTTACCAGGAATGAAGTCAGAGAAACAGCACGATCTCAGCAAATGCGGGTGTGCTGGAGCAGGGCGCTGCTGCCTGTTCGCTAGTCAGCCTGGAACTGCTGAGGCAGAGGCAGGTTCTTCAAGTACAAATTAGACTTCATCGCCTTGAGCTGAACTGGCTCCCAGCGAGCATATGCCTGCTGGGACTCTTCTTCCTTTTCTTAAAAGACATTGTGAAGATCTTTGCTTAAGTCAGTGCTATAAAATCATGCACTAATGCTAGGTTGGAAAGTTGTTGCAGACTCATATCTTCTCATGGAATAATAAATTGCCAAGTTCTGTAACTCTTGCATAGGTTTCATCCCTTCAAAGAGCTTCACATTTCTAGATAAGTATCAGTGAGAGCCTAGAAGTGAAACTTTTTTTTTTTTAAGACCAGAGCTTCTGACTTCAAACATTGAATCTGATATGCCTTAAAACTTAGCATGGTTTTAAATCAGATTTTGAGCTGGGGGAAAATGTTTTATTACGTCTTGCGGCGAGTTTCTTCTTGCACGGTGTCATCTCTTACCAGAAGAACCTGCTAACCCTTTAGATGTGGAGGGCTTAGGACTCTGCGTGACTCCTGTGGAGTTTGCTGGCGGTCACTGCAGCCCGGCTTCCCTTCTGTTCCCGGGCGATGTTGTGTCTCCTGGCAACGAGATGCAGATAGCAGCGTGTCGAACCTTGCTGGGAGGCTCGCGGACATGCTGGGACAGCTCTTCGTTCACATGGTTACCACATTATTTGGCTAAAGCTATTAATCTCTTGTGGTCAGACTAGCTTTACAGGCCTATCTATACAGATTGCATGCAATGAGGAAATGTCTGTTCAGCAGTTTGCATGTCCAAGAAAGGCCATGCAGAAGCCAGCCTGACTAATAGTGGGTGGTAGTTGTTTATTCTCCTTTGTTTTAAACACAGTTTATATGGCATAATAAGTAATTATTAGTCTGCATGCGTAATATCATCATAGCGTGCTGCTCCAATGAAGTTGGGCTGTTCAAGAAAGTGTTAGGGTAGTGGCTCAGCTGGAGAATAAGCTCTAAATTCAAATATGATATTCTTCAAATAGCTGTTTATATAAATCTTTCTTCATGTCAATGTTATCAAGATAAATAATACAAAGTAAATGTTCAGATGTTGCCTTTCACCTAAGGGAGACATGATCTTAAAGTAGGAAAAGTGGTAAAGTTACTCATTCAGTTACTTCTTTGTAACAATTGCCTTGGGTACTCACTTAACTGCAGTTTGGCCTCAAACCAAATGAAAACTTCATCATAAATTGTTTGTATTTTTGCTTTCTTAAATCTTATCAAGTATTTATAACCAAATACCAAGCTATCTAAACAAATGAGGGATATGAACTTAAGCAGGTTAGAATACTTAAAAGTGCTCAGTTTTCTTCATGCTTGTGAGGAGAGGCCCTGGAGAAGTTCCAGCTTGCAGCTAAGTGTTTGAGAGAACAAAGCCAAGTGCTGCTTTCCAGCGTGAGAGTACCCTAGCAGTGATATTTTAAGATGCTCTTTAGTAAGGGGAAATGCTTGGCTGCAGAACTCAGCAGGTTGTCCCTATGCACGTACACCTGTCTAATCATGCATATGCTGCTTTTCAAAATAAGCAACCTCGTCGCTGACTGCATGAGGACTTGTTTAAAACAACTGTGCGGTTCCTGACCCATCAGATCCCCCTCTTCAGCTGAAAATGCCACCCCCTCTCTTGGCAAAGGGAGACATCCCTGCGTGCTGTGGGAATTGCAGCTTCTGTTCAACTACATGCGCCCAGCGTATCCCAGCTCACATGAAACAACAGCTGTTCCGAGTTTTATTTTGTTACTATTTTTTTTAATGTAGTGGTACTCTATAAAAATAGAAATGTACTGAAACTGGATAAAATGTAGTAGTTAAAAATACCATCTTTGTTAGTCTGTCTCTCTGAAGTCTGAGGCTGATGTGGTTGTCCAGTTCCTTTTCCCCCTACCTACATCTGCCTTTGCTCTAAGTAAAGCGTAAGTCCCACTGTCCAATTGCAGTCAGATTTTGTCAGAGGACTAAAAGTCTCAAGTGTCATTAAATTTGTTTAAGTTTTATGAAGTGGTTCCTTATAGCTGGAAGGTAAAGGCCAGAATGCATGGCTTCAGCCGGGGAGAAGCAGGTGGAACTCAATGGCTTATATTCTGCCTGGCGGCAGTTGACTAATCAGGTAGTGTGTTCCCCATTGGGTCATCAGTGAGTGTATGGAGGGACCTGGGAAGGACAGGTAAGGACAAAAACAAATGTACAGGAAACTAGTTTTTCTTTACTCTAGTGTTCATGGGTATAACTTGTTCCTCTGATGCTGTTAGAATGTGCTTACAGAATTTTAAGATCAGGTAGCGCACAGTGGAAGCATGTCAGTTGTTCAGGGACTTCTGCATGCGGTCTGACCTATTGAATAGTTAAATTTAGGAAGTTCTCTTTCTGATCTGCCCAGCTGTCACAGTGCATGAGATAACTTGTGTTATTGATAACACTGGAGATGAGAAAACAGCTGAAGTTCACCCTGCCTTGTGATTTTGTGTGGTGTTTCTTGAATATACACAGCTGAATGGTTTTGAACTTCTTTTAATTTCCCACTAGAAAGAATGCAAGACAGGACTAAACAAAAAGCGTGTGAACTGATTTTAGAAGTGTTTGCCTTGTGTTTTATACCAGTATGCTTCAATGAATTCATTTTTGCCCTACTTTATAGTTCCATTTATGTATGAAATAAAACTAGTTGGTTTCTGGCTACACAAATCTAGGCAAGTGGAGCTGTCATAGGAATCGGCAATCACTCGTGTCCCTTTTCTTGTTTCCTGTCAATAAACAGATTGCAGTTTTGGAAACAGCTGTCACCTGGCTTCAGGTTGAGGTCAGTCTGTTCCATGTGTACTTACGGTAATAAAACAGTCCTTTCTGAAAGGAAGATTTATAACTGTTGAAACAGATTGCTGGGAGGAGTTGCTTACAGGTAATCCAGCAGTCACAATGTTGCAGCATTGTCTGCCTGCCCATTTCGTTAGGGATGAGGAACAGAAAGAGTCTTATAATTATTTGCTTAGCAAGAGCAGTGATCGTGAAGTTCCTTCCTAGTTGGTACATGTATTTGTTGAAATCAGTAGGAATTTGATCTGAGTAATAATTGTAAAATGTGCTACTTGTAGTCAATGTATAAAGAAGTCTTTTTTGGGGGGGATGCTGCCTGTGGAGGATGTGACATGAAACATCTGGATGGGGCATTCAGAAACTGAAACATCTGGACTTGCTAGTTGCTAGTGAATGTTAGACTTGGCTTGTATATGGGTACGTTATGTAAAGCGTTGATGGAATTGATGCAGTTTCATTATTTATCAAAAATCTCAGAGGTATTTTTCAGTAAACTCCTGAGATTGGATAAAACTAAAAAAAAAAAAAAAAGCAGGCATGTATGTGCAGAAAACTTTTGAAAAGTGGGGCTGTAGGCTTCATCTAAGTGCTTTAGAAAGTGTTGGTATTGCAGCTTTGTGAAAGCAAATGCCTTTCTCTTAATCAGTTTGAGAACCTGGTCCTACATCTGCTCTGCTGCCACTCAGAGCTGTGCTTGTGCTGTCTCCAGAACAAATGCCATGGACTCCTGATGCCGAGGAATATTTAAAAGAAGAAAAAAAAAAATCTTCTGTTCATTACATTTTCATATTTACTCTTGTAAGGTGGTGTAAAAGTCACTGAAGTTGTAGTCAGAAACCCTGTTCGTTTTGCTACATGTGTAGCATTTACAGTGTTTTTCACTAGTGTCTTGTAAGCTCTAAAAAAGTGTTCGCTCCTAAACTTTTGTAAGTGAAACCTTGGGGTCAAATGGCTTAGTCTGTCGCGGTGCCCTGGAACAGCAGCAAACTCAGCCGATGGGTTTTATGGCTGCTTTGTGTCATTGCATTGATATAAAATGTAAACAAAAAACCCTCTGTGAAACGTATCCTCATCTGGTGTGGGTAGGAGACCTTTGAAACCAGCAGTCTACCTCAGACAAGGACATCCATGCTTATCCTCTGCTGCAAAGAGAAGATGAAACTTGTGTTCAAATTATGAAATGTGGCATGTGCAGTAACCCTGGGAAGGTCTGAACGTGTTTGATGTCCTCATTGCTACAGACTTTGTTAGAACTTAACGGTAGTTCACACCAAAGGACAGTTTTAACCCAGTACCTCACTGGCCACCGAAAGTGGCCATCAGTGGGCTTCCTGGGAAGAACCTTGGAACGGGCAGGCAAACTCTCGGTGTGCGCCCTGGCTTCCCGCAGTCGTGCCGCAACGACTTCCTGATCCGGAGACGGCGTGTGTGTGTCAGCTGGATGGGTCTTGATCGGGGGCCAGGCTGTCATCCGTGCACAGATGTGTGTATCAGGCCCAATGTCCCAAGAGTTGTTTCAGAGTTACAAACGCAGGAGTCGGGAAACTTTCACTCTCACTGTGAAAACTGGCAAACTGCTTTTCGGGCAGCTCTGGTCATTGGCTGAGAAGGCAGGAAAACCTGCCTTTCCAAGCCTCCAACTTTTTTTGGTTAAATTATAGGAAAAGCAGTGAAGTTGCTGTGCTGATAGAAAAACATGTTTTTTTGTGTATGGTGTTTTTTTGTTTGTTTGTTTTTCTGATGATGGAGCTGTTAGTTGTAGTGGTAAATCTTTCTGTAGCACGTTTATCTTTCCTGCTTCTTTCTTACTGTACATCTCCTGCATTTCTTACAGCAGAGAGAAGCAGTGTCACATGAGGAGGGAAGAAATTAAGTAAAATACTGAACTAATTTCCTGCCCTGTCACCTGCTGCCCCTCTTGTTTCGGTGTAAGAGCACTGAGATACTGATAAGATCAAGACTGCAGGATCATGTTTACCAGCTTGTGTTTGTTCTTGCCCTGGCGCGCAGTATTGCTCTGTGCAGGAAGAGTACTGCTTTCTTCTCACAGACGTGTTCCTCACAGCAGCTTGGTGGGATTTGGCTGCATTTTTATTGCTGTGTTGTGAAGAGCTGTCTGAAGAGACAGTGTTCCTTCCTGAGTGTTAGCTGGGCCCTTACTTGCTGTTACTTCCTATGGAGTCAGTATCGGTTTCGATGGGAGCAATTTTTGGCTGCAGTTGTCTAAGAGCCAGTGTTCCTATTTCGAACTGCTGGCACCTTTGCTTTAAAAAGAAAGGGCTTACTAAGACATTACGCTTCAAGTGACTTTCAGTTTCATGCAGTGCTCAAATGCATCTCATCCCCCACCGGGAGCTGGACAGCAACCAGCAGCTTCAAACAGCTGCTTGCTGCAAGTAAGGTGAAATATTACCTATTGCAGATCACGAGACAGTGTATGAGCCTGACTTATACCTCCTATAGTAATTGAGTTTGATTTGGCTAATTTTGCAGACAAGTACAGAAGGTTTTCATACCTGTTTGGATCTTTTAAGTCTGTTTGTTCCCTTGAGTGGCTTTCACGTTGTTGCTATTGCATAGAGGAACTGGCTTAGTCATAGAGAGAAAATCAACAGTTTCATCATCTAAGTAGTGTTTAGCTCTCAGTCTTGCTTTGTATCACAGCTGTTCTGATGGGAACCGAGTTTCATTTCCTGCAGTAACCTTTGTTGATCACTGTTTCTTTCTTTCTTTTTTTTTTTTCTGAACTCTGCTTGCGGTAAGACTCATGACATGTAACTGAACTTAGGAGAAGAGTACGAAACCACATGCATTTTCGTAGCATTTACAAAAACTATTTCTCCTAGTCATCTATTTGTACATAACAATTACAGAACTTTTATCTTGCAAAGTGGAAAGAGCATAGAGATTCACATGAGACTGACGTTCTTCAGAAGAATGCAAGGAAAAGTGAGCCCAAGCCATCCTTATTTTAGCAGGCTACCTTCATCTCCCAAAAGACTTCAATATTATAACATGCTGTTAGAGGTGCCTACCCACTTCAGTGTCCTGAAGTGATCTTGTCATTGTGTTAGATCTTAGAATATAGAGAAAACTTAACTTACTCGGGGAACCAGGTTCTGCTTTTGAGAGCACTTGTGGAATTTTGTTTTGAACTACTGCTGTTACACAGCACCAAATTTGGTTTTCTGTGTGTGCTGTATTCTTAATAGGGTTCAATATGCTTATTCTTGTAGTGAAAATAGTTCCATTGAACTGCTTTGTTTTATAAATAGAGACACCTTTATTTGATTAGTTCTTGAAGAGGAGTTCTTAAGAAATCTCTGTTCCCACCTCCTGCAGATTCTCTGTATAATTTTGGAGAAGCTGTTTAAGTCTCTCCAGGGGTAAAATGGAGATGGTAGTTCTATACTTCAGAAGCAGGCAGTTTTGTGGTGTTTGCAGAGACATTTAATACATTTTCAGTTGGAAAGCACTGTAGAAGAAGTGTGGTTTTTATTACTCGTTTCAAGCTGTGCTGCAGCTTGTTCCTGCTACAACGTGCACAGAGACACCAGGAGTAACACTTTTGTCCCACCATGGTATCTGAATAGCTTGCCTGCTTTCCCAAGCACCTGTCAAGCTGTAGTCACCGTCTCCTTTCTGCTGTTCCCCTGGTCCTGCGTGTCCGTGTGCTGCTGTGCCATCGCCGCAGCACCATGAGCGTGGGCACCGCCGCGCGCTCCATGCTCCCTCGTGCTGCTTCAGGGAGCAGAACAGTGCCATGGGTGTCTTGCTGCCTCGTTGTTGGTTTTCCCCCTCCCAGTCTGTATGTTGTCCAATATCGTTACTTCATCCTTTTCTTTAGATCACAGCTTTCCGTTTCATGTGTGTGCTGTGCCTCAGAAGTAGTAAACCGTTATACTGTGGTGAAAATAAAGTGCTGTTATGCTAAAGAGCATATCAGACATAACCTTGAGCATCTAGCAGTCTTTTCTTGAGTTCTAAATCTGGGGCCTTTGTCCTATATTTAGGCCGTGGGCAGTCGAGAGGTACAGTTGTCGCATTTGCTTTCATCACTTGTGTCTTAAATCTGCAAGCAGGAGTGTAATCACGCAAGCTCCTGCTGTAATCACAATTCATTTTTTTCCATGGCTTTGCGTTAGGCAAGCTGGTAATAGGCTTTTTAATATACGGAGGAAGTGCTTTAACTGAAGAGCTATTATTAAACAACTTTGCGAAATATATTTTAGGATTTCAGAGCATGAATGCCAATAAATGTTGTAATTTGAAAAAATTATTACTTCTGAATAGAGGTAGAAACTGTTAAAGAATACAAATATTGAAGTAATATACATTCTTTTGCTAAAAATCTTAATTCGCATAAAATATATTTCTTTATTCCCAATATTATAATTACAAAAAAAAAAAATCAGGTAGACTTTTGGCACATAGTGTATTTTTCAGATGCAGGCATTTAAATAAATGCATTTGTCTAAAATTTTCAGCTGTATAAAATAATGTATTGCTATTCTAACTAATGTTAGGTAGAAAACATGGGGCGTTTAAAATTATAGTTAAAGTATTCATAGAAAAAATGAACTTGTGTAGACTGTTTAGATAATTTGGTCACTCAATTTTCTATTAAAATTAATGGAAAGTAGCATTCTAAATCCTTCACTGACTTTAAAAGTACCATTTTAAAGCATCCCTATTTTAACTGAAATTTGAGTTTCAGGAAAATTCTGCTATGTTACATTGTGAAAGAAACTACTGAACCTTTCTGTCTTCATAGCTATGGGCAATGGACAGAGGATGCCATACCATTTTTAAAATTATATGTATCTCAGAAATATCTTGACCACATTTTTTCTTCAAGAAATAATTGGAGCCTTGTGACGTTCTCATCTGCAGCTCTTACTCCCTGAGGAAGTTCTGCAGCTGCTGGGTCCGTATCAGACGAGTGGAAAGGCAGCCCTGGGTGCCCCACGAGGACTGCTTGTCGGTTTGTGTGACAGGCAGGCGCTGACGATGGGTTGCTCAGAAACACTGTGACCTTTACAGTCAGACAGACTGATCATTTCTGTTTCGGAATGAGAAAACAAGAACACTTCATGTGTTATATTCAAATTCAGATCGTACATATATGCTCACCCTAGAGAAGGGGAGGCTGAGAGGAGGCCTCGTGGCGGCCGGCAGCTCCCTCACGAGGGGAGCGGAGGGGCCCACGCTGGCCTCTGCTCTCTGGTGACAGCAACAGGACCGCAGGGAACAGCATGGAGCTGTGACGGGGAGGGTCAGGCTGGGTGTTGGGAAAAGGTTCTTCACCGAGAGGGTGGTCAGGCGCTGGCACAGGCTCTCCGGGGACGTGGTCACGGCACCGAGCCTGCCGGAGCTCAAGGAGCGCTGGGACACCGCTCTCAGACAGCGGGTCTGGTGCTTGGGTGGTCTGTGCGGAGCCGGGAGCTGGGCTCCGAGATCCTTGTGGGTCCTTCCCAACTTGGGACATTCTGTGATTCTGTCATTCTAAGAAGAAGGGCTGGCTATCAGCTATTTCGGTGCTTGATGCCCAGGTTCATGTTACAGTGATTTGTCAGCATGTGTCAGGGAGCAGCGACCATCCTGTCCTTCCCAATTTCCTTACAGGGAGATGAATCTGATAGAGAAGAGGCAGAAACAGTGAGCTGCAAAAATGTAAAAAAGAAAAGAAAAATAAAAATCCAAACATCAGACAGAGTCACTGCATTTTTCAGTAGTGAGAGAAACAATTTGGCAAGTTCTGTACAGGTTTCATAGAAAAATGCTCAGCTTTCAGAGAAACTGTTTCCAGTGTAAGCTCTCATTAGCTGCTAGCCTTGTAAGTCTCAGAGTCTTATGAGACAGGCAGAGACGAACTCAGCTATAGATGGGTTTTGTTCGATGTAGGAAAAAAGCTTATAGCAATTTGTTTTACTGGAATGGTATGTGAAGTTTTCATATTGTTGTAGCCCTACTAGAAGCAAGCTGCACAAAACCCCTGCAGTTCCTCACTTGCTCTGCAGTTAGAAAATGTGTGCACACAAATTCTTTTGCATATGCACCATCATCCCAGAGTTTGGGGAGTTCGTCCAGAAGATCTGCTTGCTCTGCAGTAAAAACATGAGGAAAAGCGGTCTTGTACTGCATTCAATTCAAAAAAGGTTTTTCCTTCCACAGGGTTCCCCCCACTGCATTGCTCTGATTTTCATTGCTTTGCTGCTTAGCTACGTGTACATGCTGGAGTCTGTATTTTAATACAGTTAACCACATGTTAGAAATACGCGAGTCATGTATCAGCAGCCAGCCGTGTTTCAAGGGCCTGCAGAATTTGTTCTTCAGTCTTCAAAATTTTAGAGACTTTCAACTTCTTAGGGTGTTAACTAGTGTGTGAATACCTTTAGAAATGTTCAGCGTGCTAGTGGATAACCTTTATTATGTTCAGAGTGTATCTCGATTTTCAGATTCCCTTCTCTTTGTGTTACTTTAACACAAAATACTGCAAACATTTTTTCATTTTCTGTTCTGACTATACCACATACAAAGTTATAATAACATTACATAAACCTCTGGGTTACTGCCTTTAAAAGAAAATAACTTACTTATAAAGACAGATTTTTCCATTTCTTTGCACTTTCTTGAAGGTCACAGATCTTTGGAGTAGGGGGAACCTTGTTCCGGTATTTGACTTAAAGACAGATCAAAGTGAGAATGAATGCTTGAATTGTGAGGTTTTGTATTCAGAAATACCATTTTGTGTGTTTGTTTCATAAAATGTGCAGCACAGTATCTGGGGATCTAGATTCAGGTCTTGGATTCCTAGGTGCAACACAACCCCAAAACACTGAGTCCATCTCTTCACTCCAAAAGAATAATCAGTATCAATCTAAACTTGCTTTTTTACTGGACGCTGAAATTCAGAATGGTGAAAGTATGTACATTTTGATAAGAAAGAGCAGTGTCCCTAAAGCAGTGTTACAAGTATATTCATGAAGAAGTTCACTCAAAAAATCATACTTATGGTGCTGCCTGCGAACTAGCAACGTAGCTTGGTATTGCAGAGAGATGATTTCCTCATGATTTCACACATTGTTTTCAAATAAAGTAGATTGTAGCCTGTTGTTATGGAACAAAATGACTACATACCATGAAGGTGGGGTGACTTTGTTACTAGTTTTTTCACTACAGAAAGTGTGTTTGTGTGTGTTTTTTTTGTTTGTTTGTTTTTCCCCTGTAAGACCTACATGTAATTTCTGTCCCTTCCTATTGGCCATTTATTTTGGGTAGTGCTAGTTTTCCTTCTGAATAAATCTCTTCTATCAGTTGTATCTGGCGTTCGTCTTGGGCACGCTGTTGTATTTGAAATGCAGACTGTTGCAGTTAAATCAGGCCGGCTGCAGCGATACGTTTCCATGAGCAGCGTGGGCGTCTGTGCGCTGTCCGGTGCAGGAGTGGACTGAGGGGCGTCAGCTTCAGCTGGGAGGTCAGGCTGCTGGGGGCGGGATGAGCTTTGGTGGGAAGACGCGAGTCATTGGAATACGCCTCCTGTTCAGAATAGTTGTTTTCCTCCTGCACTCATGTCCTGACCACGATGATTGTGTATGCCTTTGGCGCAAGCAGGGAACAAACTCTTAAACCTTCCATGAATTTTGTGTGATAGTGTTATCTTGACAGATTTTTCATCTTAATTAATGCTACTCTACTCTGATGGTTTTTAGAGAAACACGTGCAGTGAAGTGGCAAGATAATCCTTTTAGGTAGAAATGGCATAAAAGGGAGGAAACTGTTCGGAGCCGTCCTTGCTGTGTGCAGGTCTGTTGTTGTGGACCCCAAAAGTCCTCAGCACTGAATTGTCCCTGATGTGATTTGGAGAGAACTCGTGCTGGTTGTGCCTTGGTCTCTGCGTGTTGGGGGAGCAGCAAAAGGAACAATTTTTGTGTCCAAAGAATTGTAGGTGTAGCTCCCGGAGCTGCGTTTTTAGGACATTTGATTTGGCTTCTGAGACTAGTCTATATCTTTAAGTCTACATAAAAAATTATTGAAAACAGAGAGCGGTCTGAATTTGCTCAGATAGCATTGGATCGAATCCCCCAGTTGTGGGCCCACAGGAATAGGACACATTGCCTTTGCGCGTATGTCAGGAAAGCACTTAATACTTCCAACTGTGCTTAGTACTTCACAGACCCAACTGCAGTGAAATGATGATAAACAGAAATGAAGGATACTTCCAGCTGATGGTCATGTTTTAAAGACTGTACTCTTCATTGGTTTTCTGTGAGAATGGTGTAATAAAACTCTTCAGCAACTGTGAAATAGCTAGCAAAATCGCAGCGATTCTCAAGCAAACCAGTATTCATAAACTTCTGTAGATGTTTAGAGTAGCTGTCACTTGATGTGGCCAACTTCATACACAATACTTTGATGTTTATGGTATGAATGTGCCAAAGTTTTTAAAATAAGCTGTAGATTTCAAGTATCAGCTTTATTTATGTTTGCTGTTAAGAATTCAAAGAAAATGTTCTATCTAGTCTCAAAAGCTGCATTTCCAGAAATCAATGATTAGTAGCTGTTAATGAATAGCAGTAAGCTGACAACTTGTGGAGATTATAAAAGTAGAAAACTAACTATGTAAACAGCATTATTTTGGAAATATATTAATCCCAGTTCTAAAAAAAAGTATTTTTGTAGGGAATGAATGCTATTACTGTCATTTCTTTTGGTTCCTATGAATTTCCTGTTCTGAGTTCTTATTTGCTGCTAAACCAGTGATTGGAGGTTTTTTTTTTAATTTCATGAGTCTCTCAACACTGACTAGTAAAACAGCTTTAGAAACTGTTTGCTGAACCACTATGCAGTCATTCTTTGTAAAGCATAGAGGAAAGACACTTCTATTTTTTCATTTTAGATAAAGGGTATACTCTCTGGTTCTTCATCTGCAGCACCAGTTTGTTCTTATGTCCTTTTGAAAGCACCAGTCACTTCACGTGAAGTTGCATTTTAGTGTTGATTTTTGTAGCAGCAATATAGCTACTTGAAAAAAGCCAATATCCCTCAGCCTTGGCTCCATAATAGCAAAATCATGTCTTCTTTTCATATTATACTAGTGCTGTTCTGTTGCATGTGATGAAAGATACTTGAACGCTCTGGTGAATTGGCAGCAGATGCTCCTCATCTGCAGACATTTACATTTTCTTTTCTTCCCCGAAGCCCTAACTTTCACAAGAATAACCTTTTGAATAGTATGTGGTTGCTTCATCAAATGTGGTCGTATGATGTGTTTACTTAGGTAGTATGCTCAAAATGTCAAGGATATGTATATCGAGTTTTGCACAGTTCATGCACACAGAATAAATATCACTGGGCTGTTGCTTTTGGTTTTCTGCTTTTCTGCACTGAAGTCCATGGTTTTTTCACCGTTGTCCACAGAAACTTTTGAAGAGTTAGTTCGCCCTGTTTTACACATGCACAGGTGTTTAATGCGGGGCAAGGCACCTTTGCAGAGATGAGCAGGATGGTCCTGCAGTGCCATGACTGGTCGACATCTGTGAGAAGCTGGGGGAAGCTCTGCCGCCCCACCGTCTGCGTGGCCGTTGGTGTTGTCAGAGCTTTGCCAACAGTGGTGGACGGGGCCTCCGCCATCTCCTCTGGACAAACCTGAGAGGAGCAGGGCTCCGGGCTCTGCTGCTCTCTCCACGCTGGCAAGCCGTGGAGGGGAGCAGCTCTTCAGCGGCCTGTTCTGGTGCTTGCGGCCGAGTTGGGCCCGCTTCAAGCTCGTGGGCATCCTTCTGGTCACGGGGCTGTGCGACATGAGCGCGGTCCGGCTCGCTGAGGAGCACTGTGCTGGCGGTGGTTCTGACTGTCTTGTGTTCTCTCTGATTTTTTTTTTTAATGGATTACAAAAGGTGAGAATTCTTTACTTTTCTTGTTCTTTTCAGGGGACATGAGTTTTGGGTGGATTTGAATGTTATGAAATTATATGAAACTGTTGAGTTTGACCAAATGCGGAGGCTGTCCACACCATCCTGCCCCAGCTCCAGCTCCAACTACTACACGGTCTGGAAATACTTCTGCAGGGACCACTTTGTCTGGAGAGAATACTCTGAGGTATTTAACGTGTTCCAGAATCCTGCTTTTGGGTTGTAACCCAAAACTATATATACAGTATGCGCTATAAACTGTATATATGTTTTCAGTCTGTTTCCTCTTTGAACAATTTGGAAAGTTACTTGGAGTTACTGTTGAGGATAATCAAGCACTTCAGTATTGAACATAGTTTGCAAAAACAGCAATACAAGGAGAGCTTTTCCCTGCTGTACTGCCAGATGCATTATCACTGAAAACATCTGAGACGCAGAGGCTGACTTGTCAACTTAGAGAGCAAACTGGCCCGCATCAGTACCAAGAAAGTCTTTTCTAATCCCTAGAAATCAAGTTTTAAGATGGGAGACAGCTTTCTGCAGCCTTTTTAACACTTACGCCTACTATCTAGCTTTTCAGTTCTTAGTTTCTTGCCCCGTTCCCCAAAGATACTGCAGTGCAGGATGTGTGCCCCAAAGTCGCTGGGTCCAGCTGTTCGCAGTGTGCTGCTCCAGCAGGAAGGTTCCCCAGCTGCCATCCCCTGCTAGTTAGGGACCTTTTCCTAAATGTTTGGTTAAAGTCCATTCACTGATGGCTGATGCATACTGATCCCAGTGTCACCATTGTCCTTTGGTCTTTAACGATGCAGTTTTCTGTATCAGGTTTTAAGTAGGCCCTTTCTCTTCCAAGACTTTAACCCCAATTATGGACACAAAAGTCACATTCACTGTTAAACACTATCATGCTAGACAAAACCAGAACGCTTCTATTCACTTCATTCAAGTAAGCTCTCCAGTAAACCTTTTAGATACATGTGGTAGTTAAGAGCTCATCTGTGGCTGACCAGAGCTGTACGTAATATTTTGAATAAAACCTCATCAGTGTCTTAAAATTTTTGCAGTACTAGAAATATCTCCACCAATGTAAACTACATCACATTCACCTTTTTCATGCATCACGCTGACTTTGTAAGCATGGTAGGAATCTTAAAGCGGAGCACTGTATGCAGTCTGTGTACAGTTTGGGGCTTTGCAAATTAAAAAAATTCAAGAACTGGAGAGAGTCCAGAAGAAAGCACCACAAACAACAAGAAGCTTAGGATGTTTGACCTGCAAGAAGTTAAAAGAACTGGATTTCTCTCGTGTAGAAAAACAAACACGCACAAAAATTAGGAGAATATATTACTATATAAAAGATTGTTCTACAGCAAACTTTTGCTCTTCACATTTGGCAAAGAAAGACAAAAGGTGAATAGAGTAATTTGTGTCAAGGGAGTTTTGGGTTAGATACTGGGACTAACATTCAACATGTAAAAATACAAAGCATCAGAACAAATTACATAGGGAAGATGTGAAATCTGTCTTGTTTCTTTTGTGGAGATATTACAAACAGAAAACAATGTTTTTTGGTGGTCAATGTGCTTCAAAGCATGGGAAAGAGATGGGAGGGGAAGGGAGTGGGTAGAGGGACTCTTTGAGGTCCCTGGCAAAAATATTAATTTTTGTACATGTAATTTATCATGCGTGTTTAATTTTCTCGAAACAGCCTGTTGTAAGATTGATAGAAGAAGCCAGCTGCCGGGGTCTGAAAGAGGTCCGGTTTGTTACCTGGCATAATCAGTATATCTTAAACATCAAAGATGGATTCCAGCAAAACGCGTGTTTCAGAAGAGAAATCAAGAGAAGACCCCTTCTTCGCTCATGTGTTGTGCTGATGCCCTTTTTACAGTATGTATCCCAGCAAAATGGAAGCTGCAGTTGTTCTTCGTGTTGGTCTGTCCGTGCGAATTGTAGTCATTAAGATGTGAGAAGGAAACGGGTATCATTGGGTAGAAAAATCAGAAGAAATAATAAAAAAAAAAATGGTGGATGTATTGGCAGCTACTCGTTTGTCACTTCTCGGACAAATATTATCTGAGGAACTCCTCAGCATTAGGCTCTGTTTGTTATTTAAAGATTATAATGTACCTTTTGGATCTCGGAACATCAGAAGCACAGATGTACTTTAAGTCTGCCAAACTGTTGTCCAGCTTTCAGCATCTCACCCGCTATCATGACTGCCAGACCATCAGTTCTAGGTCCCATAAAAATGAGTGTTCAAAAACATTTTAGAATTTTCAAGCACAATTAAAGCATTCCTTGTTTTTATTGTCATCTCAATGGGGGTGAACATGCTTACCATCAAAGGCAGAGTGAGGAAAGTGTTGCATTGTAGTCATTTTTGATTACAACTCATAAAAATGCCACTTTTGTGATCTCACCAGCACAGCTGAAAACATTATTGTCAGAGTTTAGTAGTTAAAAACATATTGTCCCGTTAGCAAAGGGGTGGAAGTCATTAGTCTGACTGGCAGCTTGGCATGCTGGGCCAATCAAAGGAGATTTAACTGCTGCGTTAGGGCTAGAATGCTCGTTAGCTTGCTGAGTTGTTACAGCATCTAATTGTGAGGTGAAAGTGAGTTTGGTCAGAGCCTCGAAACAAGCGGTTGTTAGAAACGTTTTTGGGTGCAGTTTTATAGGAGGAAAACCAAGAATTATTAGAGATACTTGGAGGATGCAAGTGAAAAGACAAAACATGCGCTTTCTGGTTATGGCAATTATGATTCTGATCTTAATGAAAAATAAGGATTTAAGGTATTTTCCTGATGTTTTGCTAATAGTGACTATTTTATTACAGTTTAAGTCTATGATTTTGAGAGATGCTAAGATTATGCAATTCCCACTAATTTTAGTGGGCCATTGAGGATTCTATACCCATATGAGGGCTTGACCATAACTACTTGTGCCGTCTACCAAACCTATAAATTAAGCTCTGAAATTTCTGTTGTTCTGCAGTAAGCGTTATTCTTATTTTCTTTACCTGAAGGCCTTGTAATTCTGACTTAAAAATCCAGCAGTTCTCAGTAGGGAACAAAAGAGTATTCTGAATGTTGATGGGAGCTAACTTTAAAAAGTCAGCGTTTGCCTCCACCTATCACACAATGCTACCTGAGTTGTTTTTTCCCCCCCACTTGCTTAAATCAGTTAAAAATTGGGAAAGAAAGCTTGAATAGAAACAGTGGTAAATGTGTGATAGTAGCTGACAAATGCTGACTTTTTAATGCCTTCCCTTGTATGATAAATGCTTACACTTAAGTTATACTAGTCAGAATAAATGAACAAAGCACTCCAAAGGATGCCGTGTTTTTATTGTGTTTACTGGCTGACTTATTAATCCATAACTTACTGTTAATTTGTGCTTGGTCGTCCAGCCCGAGTGTCAGTGAGTGAGGTTCTGCAGTAATGTTTTTACCGGTTGACTTTAGGAGGAAAAAAAAACAACAAAAGGAGACCACAGTGGAATATTGTAGACTGCTGTTTTAATACTCACTCTTAGAAAAATCCATCTTCTGGGTTTCTTTTGAACTATTAATAAACTGAGAAGACGTTTGAGTTCAATCAAATTCATGCAAATTAATTGAGGTCTCTTTTCAGCTTTGAACAACAGGTGAAAGCCACGTGAATGGTTTTTTAAAGAGCGTGTCTGCTCTGAATAGCATGAGTGGTGTTACAGTTTGCTGTCTCTCTTATACAAATCAAATGTATCAATTTAAAAATAGACTTCTCTCCCTCAGCTTTTTTTCTAGACCTGAAAAGCAATCAGAAAATCACATGAAATTATTTCTGGGTCACACAAAAACTAACACAGGGTTCTTTCAGGCTCATATATCACTAGCGTTAAAAATTCTGAAAGGAAACCTTAATTGACATTTCTGTAGTTAAGATGTGAATAGCAGTAGAATTGTTATTTATCTAGTTAATTACTTTGGCTCTGCAGAGAAAGCAGGCTAACAAGCATGGAAAATCAGAAGTTACTCTGCAAGTGTTTTTAGTATAGCTTGGGAACAGATTGGCTTTTCAGACAGAATTGCGTGTGAACAGAATACAACTGATTCTTGAAGGTTCACTCTGTAGAAAATAGCGTTCAGAGCTGAGAGAGTTTGTTCCACAGTACCTTACTTTTTACAAAGGTAGGGTGCAGAATCTGGTTTGCCTGTTGTTCCTGTGTGCTAAACCCAATTGCGTATACTCAGGGAGGCAGGATTTGGCCTCTGACGTTGTCAAACCTCAGCTTGCCCAAGATGAATTCACAAAGTTCACTTTCCTCCTAGGCAGAACAGATTCTCTCCTTATGTTTCGACCATGATGTTTTATCAGAATACAAGTGACCTGAGAAATTCATGAGCATAGTTAAGATCAGCTGTGCTGTTTGGAGACAAGATTTGCCTTGTGTCTTTTGAGTCAGGCAGTGAAGAGCTGGCACTTTGTAATCTTCCCTAACAAGAGCTGTCTGCTTCTGGCCGTGCACTTCACTCACTTGTCATCATTGTTGGTTGGTCCTGGAATCAGTAGTGCCTTTTCCTACAAGAACACTTTGGCAAAATATTCATCTGGTGAAGTCTGAGATAGTTCCGTATATTCATGCAGCAGCTTAAAGGGAACCTCACCAGCTTGCATGAGCTGAAGATCTGCATGAACCTGCAAGCTTTACATGTTTGAAGTATTTCCATTGACGTAAGTGGGAGAACTCCAATAAGTAAGGATTATTCAGCTGAGTAAAGCTTGCTTGCTCAGATCATAATCAGGTGAACATAAGCCATAGACACCATACTCTTTATCTAAATTTAGCAGGTTCAAAAGCATGACAAATTCCACAGTGGTGCAGGTATTTGTTAAGAATGAAATCTTGCCTGCACCACAGTCAGTGTCAGTATCAACTTGATTTTACGAGGGTACGTTCCTTTTCTGGTGTACATGGTGCTTTTCTGCCATGAGCATTAGAGGCAGCAGTTCCCCTCCTCCTCCCTTTGCTGACCTCTTACCTGGCAGCACTCCCTAAAGGAGGGGCTGCTCTATCACATGAAAATAAGTAACTGCAAATGCAAATCTACATCTGGCCTGTGCAAATGAAAACAGGGAGAGCCTTCCTCGTTACAATACTGGGTAGTACAAAAATATATAATCTCTTCTACATAATGTAGTGAAATATATGCAGGTTTTGCCTGTGAAATGTGAGTAATCAGGGATAGTCGTTATTTGTACTGTGCAAGAAAGTGTATGTTTCTATTCCTTTTATTGTAGTCTAAGGAGCTTAGTTCAAATGTTGCCAAATTATTCTTCTTTTCTTATTCTGTATGTCTTGCTCTGTATGTTAAAAATCAGTAATAGTTTACAACTAACTTACAAAGTAATTGTGTTTGGTGGCATTCTGCCTGTTCTGTAGTTTATAACCACCACTCCACCCCTCCACCCCAGAATGTGAAAGATAAAGATGATAATAGGCTTTTAAATCACCACCAGCCAGTAAGATTTTCCTAAGTGGAACTGCATGCCTGAAAGTCAAGATTTTATTAGCTTGAATGGAAGCTGGAGATATTAAAAAAGAAGAAATAGCTGGCACGATTGCTTTAAACAAGCATTAAAGTTATGTAAATTGTTACAGAACCAAAGAGAGCAGTGATTGTTTAAGAAATGTTGGTGACCAAGTAACTGTGATTAGAAGCTGTTTGGTTTGTGAATTTTCAATGCAAACTTGTTGTTCTTCCCAAACTAGGACTTTAGGTGGCAATTCTCCAGTACCCTCTCCGTCAGCTGAACCAGTTTCCTCCCATGTCTTATCTCCAACTGCTGTTACCTCTCCAAACTTCTATCCTGAAACCTGGATTACTATGGATCCATCTCAGGACTTCATCCAAGTGCCTGTTTTGAAGGAAGATAAAAGCTATAGAACCATTTATAACCTGTTTCACAAGACTGTGCCAGAGACCAAATATAAAATTTTGAAAATTCTGAGAGTGCAAAATCAGTTTCTTTGGGAGAAATATAAAAGGTAAGATAATGCAGATACCATTTTGTTACAATCGTGGAAAAATACCTTAGAATGTATAATTTGGACTGCAAAATATACATTTATCATTGATTTAGAATACATAAAATCCAGATTTCCTGAAGAAAAGCAGCATCTTCAGTTGAATATCTGAAAAACACTGAAAAATACCTTGTCCTGAAATTATCTGTGTAAGAGGTTATGTATAATATCTACTGATAAGTTCTGTAAAATGTGTTTTCACAGAAACCTCAAAATAAATCTAGGATACCTAACTGAAAACTATTTCAGTTCACTTTCAAGCCAAGCTAGGAGTTGCTGTTCTCATCAAGTAAGCTCTGCATTCCAGATAGCCAGTAGTGTCTTGGTTCCCCAGAACACGGCAACCCAGGGTCTTAGAGCGGCAGTCGGTCCCATTCAAACCACAGATGGTGTGTCTGAAAGTTATCAGCCATTGACCATCTAGTAATGTAAATGAAATCAGATTTGTGGAGTCTCTCTCTCCATTCCCAAGATAATCAAAGTCTCAGGAGAAGTCAAGGGAGGGCCTGTGTGCACGGGAGGCTGACCTTCTTACAGTATTAATGCTGGTCTAGAGAATCTTCGCCCAGCCTCTCTGGCAGTAATTCCTCTCTGTGGCCTCTTCCAAAGCTGTAGTGGGACTGAACTCTTGCACAACCACTCTATAAAGAGTGAAAACATCTTCCTTCCTCATCCAAGGTGAAATACAAAGATAGGCAGTTTTCAAGCTGCTTTGCCTTTGCTGCTGTACAGATGACAGAACTCCAGCAGGATCAGTACAGGACCTTTCAACAATACTAAATTCGTGCAAAAGCTTTATGTGAAAGCAGAAGACCCATTTCGTTATCCACACAGAAATGTCTCCCTGTCTCCTCTTACAGCTCTGGTATTCCAGAGGATAATAGTGGTGCCTTTTACTTTAAGAGCTGTAGTGAATACTACTCTTCGCTTGCAGATCTACAATGAATACTCATCTTCACTTTCCATTTTCTGTTCCAGGAAAAAGGAGTATATGTCCAAAAAAATGACTGGGCTTGACAGGATAATGAATGAAAGGCATTTGTTCCACGGCACCTCCCAGGACGTGGTGGATGGTATCTGCAAGCACAACTTTGACCCGCGTGTCTGCGGGAAGCATGCCACCATGTTCGGACAGGGCAGTTACTTTGCCAGAAAGGCAAGCTATTCTCATAACTTTTCCAAAAGGTCACCCAAAGGAGTTCATTACATGTTCTTGGCTAAAGTACTGACAGGAAGATACACAGTGGGTAATCACACCATGAGGAGACCTCCACCTGTGAACCCAGGCAGCATTACCAGTGACCTCTATGACTCTTGTGTGGACAATTACTTTGAGCCTCAGATTTTTGTCATTTTTAATGATGATCAGAGCTACCCTTATTTTATTATCCAATATGAAGAAGTTAGCAACACTGTCTCCATTTGAAAACCTGTGCTGCTAAATTATTCATTTTAATAAACTCTTATTGACATTTGTAGCAGTTTTTTGTGTAAAAAAATAAATAAAATTGAACATTGCAGAACTGAATAAAATTGCTTGCAAGGAGGTAAATCTAAAAATATAGAAAAGATCTGAAGTGACCAATTGTGCACTTGCTGTTTGATTATGTATGTGCAAATTGTAAATATTTTTCCATTGTTTATAGTTGAAAATCTGTGCCTTTTGTTAAAAAACACTGTTTATTTATGTTAGTAAATCTTCATGTTTAAAATTGTGTGCATAATTTCAGTTGCATTTTGTGCATATTGCAGTGGCTAGAAATCTGATCTTGAAATCTTAGGGATGGCCATTTCTAGATAGAATCAGGGAATCACCTAGGTTGGAAAAGCCCTTCATGATCACCAAGTCAAACCATCGACCTGGCCTCCCATCACTAAACCACGTCCCTCAGCGCCATGTCCACACATCTCTTAAACACCTTCAGGGAGGGGGACTCCACCACTTCCCTGGGCAGCCCCTTCTAACACTTGGCCACCCTCTCTGTGAAGAAATTCTTCCTAATGTCCAATCTAAACCTCCCCTGGTGCAACTTTAGACTGTTTCCTCGTGTCCTAGATAATCCAAACCAGATCATTTTCATCCCAAGTATGAGAGATGCTCCCAACCACTGTTTTTATTGCTTTATTTCAGAAGGACTGGGGGAGATTACTAAAACTAAGGTCCTGCTCATAGTTTGGATTATTAAACACAAATAAATACATCATTTTCTAAAATCTGTCCTAAGTTGGAAAGGGTTAGTATGGCCCACAGTCCACGAGGGTTTAAAGCCGGATGGCTGCCCAGCAGCTTATGGGACATCCAGTTTGCCCCCTTTTTCTGCTGTGGGGGGACGGGGAGGCCATCTGGGCAACATGCCGCTGCCGCAAGCCAGGCGCGTGCCACCCGGTTCCCGTTACTGTCAAACATCCCGAGATGAAGGAGGGCAGCTCTGTGGAATGGATTTCTTGGGAAAGAAACCTCAAACAAATCCACTCTTTGATGAGGTTTTAAATTTGATCGAGGATGAAAATTCTTGTTAATGTCACTTTTACAATTAATGAAGCTGATATTAAATGACTTTAAAAATGATTGATACACTAAAGTAATTGTCAACGCATAATCCTCATTTAATCGGAGTGTTTGTTGTGTTTTCCGGGCAGCTGTGCTTGGCTCGGTGCTCCTCAGTATCTTTAGCTGTGGTATGGACAAGAAACAGAAAATAATGGCTGCTGTTTGCCAATGCCCCAAGCCCGAAGAGGTGGAGCGGACAGGTCAGTCATTCAGAGCCTCCGCACTGCTTGGGAAGGCAAGCTCTTCCGAATGACGCGTGCCTCAAGGCACCCTGCCGCCAGTCCGTATGTTTGTATGCTGAAGGCAGGAAGAGGGACAGCGCGTAGTGCAGAATTACGGAGCAAGGAACTTGCACAGACCTTCATCTGACACGCGGCCATCAACCCCAGCAGTAACGTCACAGGCTTAAGGCACAGCTCTCCGAAGCTAACAGCTTGTGTAGGCTTGGAGTGGCTTCCATCTGCTAAATGCACACTTTGGTTGTAACACCTGAAAGCATTATACTCGCTGTTGGGTCCCCCCCCTTTTTTTTTCTCCATAAAGCACAACTATCTTTAAAGCATGGGGTCAGAAACTATCAGAACTATCATTTAAAATTCAGGGAAAGTTAAGTGAATAGGAATTGTCTCTGTTCCAAACCTTGGCATGCTTTGCGTTCTCAGCTGGGTCTGCTCTCTGTGAGCCCCGCTGGCAGTGCCGTGCTGGCCGCCTGCCCGCCGCCTGCCCCTCACCTGCCTCACCTCGCCGAAGGAACGAGATGTTTGTCACAGGCGCGCTCAGGTCCTGGTTTTAGCAAGGCAGTAGCAGTAACGGGCTGGCTAACATCACAAAATTTTGGTTATATGATTAAAGATGAACTGTGAAGCTTTGAATTGTTGACCTTGAGCAGCTTGAGTTAAATACAGTGAAGATGCCCTGTCCGTGTTAAGATTTTTACAAAGCGTTGCATATCACCTGCTTTGTTGGCACAGACGTGGCCCGAGAGCCCTTGCCCGACGTTCACAAAGCGCTAGCAGCCGCTGCGTCTCCGCCAACCGAAGCAGCAGCTCCTGTGGCTCCCCTTGGTGCGCAGGGAGCATCACGCGTGGTGCCTTCCGCAGCTCAGCAGCAAACCTCCTGCAGCTGAGTCCGGAGCTGCTCGCTGGTGACAACATGCTCCGCATCCGCTTTGTGGCCTAGGAAAAACGTGCTCTGCCGTGGGAGGGAATTAGTCCCTCCGCTAGCACCCCTGCTTGTTACCTGCAGTAATCAAGCCACCTGGCAGGTGAGAAGGGGGGGAATCCCAAGCAGCTGGTTCCAGTTAGCTTTTAAAAAATCTTAAAGTCTTTTAAAAAATCTTTTAAAAAAGGGGATTTCTGCAAGAAACTCCAAAGCTGAGGGTGCTCCACAAACTGTGTCCCGGCCATCACCCGCTACGGTCCAGCCAGGCAGCACTCGTGGTGTTGCCCACCAGCAGCCACCCCCCCTGAAGGACAGAAGTCCTGGCTGTCACCGTGCTGGGAGCGACGCTGTCCCTGGGAGGGCTGCACGGCCGCTGGTGCAGAGTGTGCCCGTAACACCTCAGCAAGCTGCTCATCGTCGCCGAGCCTTCCGCATCACCAGCTGCTAGAGGGGTGTCCTGGCAGGCAGCAGAGAAACCAGTGGCTGCCAAATCCTCCTCTGGGACTGGCTCCCCAGGAGGATGGGGAGAGCATGGGCCTGATCCAGAGCCCATGAATGGGGGTGCTCCTGCCAGCCTGGGAGCTGGGGGGGCTGTTGCAATTCTCCCAGTGTGTGTGTTCAGGTGTGCGTGTACATGGGTTATGTACGTGTATGGTATTTATATACCCATAACTGAACTGAAACCCCTGCACAGCGATCACAGGTGGTCTACTGCAGTGCTCGTTACTGGGCTTCCCACCCTCCCCACTTCCCCTTGCTGTTGTTACTGCCCTCAGCTTTTGCATGTGTCAGCACCGAGGTTTCTGGGGCAGGATTTGTTCCCTTTGTGGCCGCCAGCTCCCTGCACGGTGCTGGGCTGCGGCTGCCCAGTTGGCTCCGGGTTTCCTGCAGCACGAATAAGTAATAGTGTCGTCCTGTCCTGCTTTTGGTGGTGTCACTTGCCAAGAACTCAGGGATGAAATGGGATGAAAATGAGCATTGGTGACAAGGAAGATGGCTTCCGAGTGTTCCAGCGTGGGAGCCGGGCAGGAGGCGAGGGTGCTGCTCGCCCGGGTGATGCTGCAGAGCACTGCCCCGGCCGGACCCTGCCGCAGTGCTCCGCTCGCCCTGCTGTGCGTGGCTCTCCTGCGGGGCTGCGCAACGCCTCGGCGGGGCCCTGGCTCTGCCCTCACCTCGGCGTCTTGCCCCAGCGACGCTCGGGGGCTGTCCAGCTTCTAGATCTCTTCGAAGAGTAATTAATGTTGGAGTGGGAGCTACAGCCCATCCCCTCCTTGCGGACGTTTGCACACTTCGCACTTCTGGGTCTAACAGCTCCTGCAACAGCTCTGTGGGAGATTTTTAGGGAAGCGGAGTGGTTTGAAGAACCATGGTGGCAGTAGGAAGGAACCTCGAGAGGTGTCGAGACCCAGCTCCCGCCCGAAGCAGGGCCAGCTCCAAGGTCAGCCGGGCCCATCCAGGGCTGCACGCTGCCTGCTCTTGAAAACCTACACAACGTGGGACTGCGCAGCTCCCCGGGCAGCCGGCTCCACCGCCCGCAATGTCCTCACTGCGGGGAAATCCTCCTGAAATCCGAGATTACGTGCCCCAGCTTCTGCTGCCTATACCCAGCAATCATTTTATATAATTTCCAGGCTTAGTGCAGGGGGTTAGGAGCAGTAGTGGTGATAAGCGAGACTGAAAATCGATGCGCTGAGGCGCTGCCGGGCAGCAGGTGCAGGAGGGCTGTCCCAGCGGCTGCCCAGTGCTGCCGCAGGACACAGGCGGGAGCACGGAGCCGCAGCCGGTGCGTGGAGCGCTCCTCCGGGACCCAGTCCCTGGGCTGGCGCGGTGCTTTGTCCGTAATCGTCCCAGAGGAGTGAGGCACGATGGATGTGAGAACCAAGTATTCATTAATCGAAGGCAAACCAGAGCATAAAGTCTCAGCCCATCGCTACGGAGACTTGCGTGCTCAGAGCGATGTAAAACCAGGCGGTTACGGCACGCGGCTGCTCCCTGCTAGGTCGCCGAGGCCTCGCGGTGAAATCGCCTCCCTGTCAGCAAGAGGAGGCCGTGAGCACGCTCTGCTGTCTGTGTCCCGGCAGGCACCACCTGTCCCCACGTCCCTTCTGCTGGAGGGAATTCGGCACCACCGGCTCCTGCGTGCCTGGCACGGGGCTTCAGCAGCGCGTGCAGCACGTGGGTCGTCCCGCAGACCCCGGTGGCGCGCACAGCGCATCATCTGAGCTCCATTCCTACGTGGAAATCTGAGGTTTTCGCATGGTAGTGAGAATCGGGAACTCGGTTCCAGAACTGGAGAGCATCTCTTCCTGCCACCGGGGCTTCTCTGTCAGCAGTGTCACCTCCACCCTAACATCACAGCAAATGAAAAAATCCCCTCGGTTATTTCTTCTTCTTCTCTTATGGCTAGGAAGCCTGCTTTTATGAGAACATTTTCCCATCCACTGGACAACAATGTCAGACTGACCTAAGGATTGTTCTCTCCTAAATTTCTGTTGGGCTCCCTTTTCCCCAGCTAGCTGGGTACAAGTTGTTTCAAATGTACTTGGACTATTATAAATCATCTTCTGCTTTTTTTCTTCCACAGAGAACGCGTTCTCATGCATTGATACGCACTTGGTTTTGTTTTGTCTTGCTGTGGGACTTGATGCACTCTTCATACCTCCAAAGCTGACCAGCACAGAAGCGTTTACCAAACTTCACCCAGGAAGAATCTGCAGCCTCTCCCAGCAGCATTCGGAAGCAGAAGTCGTACAGCGAAACACCGAAGTGTCGGGGCCTGCAGCAGCTCCCGGCGGGACGTGGGCCAGGTGAAGGAGGTCGCTCCTGACAAGGCTGTCCACGTGCGGAGGGCTTGTTGCCCTGCTCCGCCAGGAGACCCAGCCGCGGACCAGCTTTGAGGGGAACTTCTCCTTTCTCGCCCCAGCAGCAGCCCATCCAGCCTGCCGCCAGGAATTTCCCCTGCCGTTTTCACTTCTGGATACCGCAGGGGAAGAGGCCGCCCTGGCTGCGGGTGCACAAGCACGCTCCTGGCGCGGCCTGGCTGAGCGCGTGTCAGTGGATGAAAGCACGCAGCCTTCAGCGCCAGCCTCCCATCCTCTGCAGGCGCCAGGAGGACAAAAGGCCTCTCCCGTGAGGCCGTGGGCCACCCCGGGTCTCCACGCTCGTGCTGACATCCTGCCCTCGCCCACAGCTCGCGAGCCTCCCCGCACTGGGGAGCATGAGGCCAGGAGGGACCAGGGGCACCAGGGGAGCCCCCTGCCAGCGCCGGCCCTGTGGGGGGCTCCTGCTCCCGGGGCCGGGCATCCTTCCCTCCCCGTGGGACCGGAGGAGCGGGGAGGCTGGTGCCGGCGTCCCCCCCGGGCTGCGTGAGCGGTGGTGTTTCTCGGAGCTTTGTGTTGGGGTGGCTGTGCATCGCGATCCAATCTTGGGCACCGCGTTTCCTCTCAGTTTGAGGCTTCCCGCGGTATGTCAGCGTTCGCCCAGATGGCATCACTGATGTTTGGCAACGGCATCGGGTCAGGACCGCGCCCGGCGGTTTCTCCCGCTTGGCACGCAGGCGATTTCACCCTGCGGGCTCCACCTCTGCAGCCCTGTGGGCACTCGCACGGGACCAGTCCCCGCGTGTCCCCGCTGGCTCGCAGCCCACACACCGTGACACTGCCCGGCCCTGCTGCCGGTGACGGACATGTCCCTGTCGCGCCGGTGCAGAGCCGGCTGCACTGGCGGCACCAGGCACATGGCTGTGCTGGCCCAGCGGGTGCAGCTGGGCTGGCTCCATGGGAGGGGACCTGCCAGGCCACCTCTGCTTCCTTGGGACTGAAACACACCCGCAGGCTCGTCAGAGGGTGGTTGAGGCTGGGGCAGCCCCGGGTCCCTCTGGCCCAGCCCCGGCTCCAGCAGGGCCACCCAGAGCAGGGGGCCCAGGGCCACCTCCAGGCGGCTCCTGAAGACCCCCGAGGAGGAGACCCCAGCACCTCTCTGGGCAGCCCGTGCCAGGGCTCCGGCACCCGCCCGGCACAGAAGCGCTGCCCGGCGGTCGGAGGGAGCCTCCCGGGCCCCGCTTCGCGCCGGGGCCTCTGCTCCTGGCGCTGGGCACCGCTGCGCAGAGCCCGGCTCCGTCCTCCGGCACCTCCCTGCAGGCGTTCGTGGCCACGGGCGAGCTGCCCCGGAGCCGCCTCCTCTCCAGGCTGAGCAGCCCCAGCCCTCCCGGCCTCCCCTCGCAGCAGAGGGCTCCAGGCCCTCCCGCACCTCGCGGCCCCGCTGGGCTCCCCCCAGTATGCCCAGGTCTCTCTCGTACTGGGGAGCCCAGAACTGGACCCAGCACTCCAGGTGCGGCCTCACCAGCGCTGAACAGGCAGAAAGGATCATTGCCCTTCACCTGCTGGCAATGCTTCTCCTAACGCAGCCCAGGCACCATCAGCCTTGTTAGAGGCAAGGGCACGTTGCTGCCTCATGTTCATCTCTATGTCCACCAGGACTCCAGGCCTTTTCTGCAGAGCAGCTTTCCAGCTGGGTGGCCCCAGCATGTCCTGGTGGGTTACTGGTGGCACTGGTATGGGGGTGGAGGGGAGAGGGAGAGAGAAAAGGAAACAGGGAAGTGATTTAAGAAAAGTGAGAACAGGTTCCTTGTGAGGAGGAGGAAGAGAGAGTGAGAGGAGCAGGAACAGAAACTGGGGAAGGGATGGTGAGGAGCGCTCAAGGAAAAGTCCATCTGGAAACCAGTGGGGAAGAAACACAAGCAGAAAGTGAGAGTGGGAGAGAAGAAACCCCAGGAAATGGAAAGGAGGGTGCCAATGGCTGGAAATCAACAGTCAGAAAACAAAGAGTACGCAAAAGTGCAGAAATCCAGCGATTCTCGCTGCGAAACCCGGCGCTGCTTTACCCCCCGTGGGGCACCAGGCCCTGCCGGGCTGCTGACACGGAGCAGAGGCCGCGGGGTCTCGCGTGGGCTGGGGCGTCTTGAGCGCTCTCGCAAAGCCCTCAGTGCCGGGGGCAGGTGCTCGTCCGCTCCTCTCGCATCCTCCTCGAAAAGAGCCGCGGGTGTTTCCCAGCGGGGTGGGGGGCTGGACACCCCCGCCCAGCGAGAGGCAGGGCTCCCAAAGGACGCGCACTGTGTGTGTATTTTTTAACTTCCACGTAACTTCTGGCATCGTGTTGGAGGATGCAAATACATCCCCAGCCCCAGAAGTCAGCAGCAGCTGCTGGAGCCGCTCATGCGCCTCGCTTCCGACGCGGCCGCTGGTTCTCACGCGCTCCTGGCGACTGTGCCGCTTGTTCAGAAAGGCTGGGTGGGAGCGGGCGGGCGCGCCGTAAAGCATTTTGGGGCTTCGTTTGTTTTTTGGGGGGTGGTACGTCTGAAAAATCTTGCCTTTCAGCCTGGATGTAAAAGCTTATTAGTTAAATTAAACTGGAGCCACTCTACCCTGGGTGAACCCACGCTCTCTTTACCAAAACCTTTGAGAAGAACCGGGGCAGGAGGGCTGCCCAGCAGGCTGCTCGCTCCTCCTCGTGCGCGTGCCTGCAGCTTGCAATTAGGCTAATGGATGTTGCAAACCAGGCAGAACCGGGCCAGCGTAGTCCCAGCCCAGGGGCTGGCTGTGGTCGGCTCCTGGTAAACACAACGTGAGCCTGCCTGCAGCAGAAATAACGCCAGGCTGGGCGAAGCTTTCCACAGCCCACGCTCCCCGCCCTCCCCACCAGCGCCTGCTGCGGTTGCATGTTCCCGTTCCTCCTCTGCAGGAAATGAGAGGGCACACGCAGAACCTAGCAGAGACAAAAAGCTGCTGCGGAGACCTGTCCGAGCTGATCTAGTGGAAGCTGTTTGTTGTTTTGGTACAAGTGATGGTCTCTTGCCCACAGCTGAGCCCATCAAATAGCACATAAAAAAACTGAGGTCGTGACTTTTCCAAAAAGTTCCTAATGTCATCTCCACGCTCTCCGCTTCACGTAAAATACCCAGCTTGTGCAAGGCATCAGCCGTCCTTGATGTGCCAGATGGGAGCTCGGCGACGTGGCTGGATTGGCGTCCCCGCGTCCCTGCCCGTTAGACGGAGCGGTGAGGGGCTGCTGCCGCCTCCGTGAAGGGACAGCTGGGGAGGGACGAGGTGCGGGGGACCCGTCCTGCTCGGGTGCCTCGGGCTCCGCGCAGGCTCCTTGCTCTTCGTTGCTGCCCTGGGAACCAGCACGGAATGGAAGGAGAGAGCTGCTCTGCAGAACTCCGAAACTGGAGGCTCTGCTGATAGGTGCGGATATCTCTGTTCCTGCTCCTCTTTGGAAGGCCAGGCCCTCTGCAAGAGGAAATGGAAACCGTGAAGCCGCTGCCTGGAGTGGTTCCTGCTAATGTTTTTCCATAGAGTAAAACTGGAAATGATTTTTTAGAAAAGTATACAGTAATTTATCAGGATATTTTTATTTGGCAAAATGCCTCATGGTAATCAGCAGCATCCTCGCTAGAGAACAAAAATAAGCACATTGCTAAGGATGAGCTGGCGTCTGTTCCTCCTCGCACAGCAATCAAATGCTGGCTTGGTCTCGGTTACTGACATTGCACAAGCCCAGAGGATTTCATCCGTGTAACCGCAGGTGTCCTGTGGTTAGCAGGACATCAGAGGTGACGTGGGTTAAGGGGAGCTGTCGAGTGCGAGGTTGGCAGGGGTGGGGTGGGCACCGCTGGGCTGTGGACACTGGCAGGGGCAGCAGAGGTTCGGGTGCTGTTCCTGCAGCCCGGCGTCAGCGGAGCGCTTGGCTGGTGCCCCGCGTTCGTCCAGTGCAGCCGCAGCCGCCTCATTAAAATACGGTTAGTGTCTGCTTCCCTGCCCGGAGCGTGGCTTCAGGCTCGTACCACGTCTCCACCCGGGCCGCCCAGCAGCCTGCTCGATGGACCACGACTCTTCCCTACTCGGGAGAAGCGTGAGCGTACTTCAAGCATCGTAACAGACAGGGCTGAGAAAGACCTCTGCCTGTCCCAGGGCAGGGTTAGCTTCTCAATTTGCGCTGACTAAAGTCAGTCCTGCATATTTCTGAAATCGTTCAGATCTGGGAAGCTCAGAACCCCCCCGGATATTTCCTGTGCTTACCACAGACCCTGATGAGCAGCCTGACTCCTCCGCTGCGACGCAGACCTGCTATTACACGTCCTCCCTGCCACACTCACGGGCAGGTCGTGCCCTTCCCTTGCGGCAACGTCCTGCATACTTACCGCGTGCTGTCATGCCCTGCCTCCCCCTTATCTGCCGCAGCCCGAACCAGCCCGCTGCCCCCCTGCTTCCTCGCCTTGTCCTCCTCAGACGCCCCGGCGTTTCCCTTCCTTTCATTTTTCCCAAACTCTGTCTGGCCTCTGACTGTGCATTTCAAATGCACAGCAGATTTAAATGTAATAAGTGTCCTTATTAATTAAATACCAACAGGTTATTAAAAACAGCTTTGTTGGAGTGACATCACCAGTCACAAGCAGGGGCTGTTGGTTTTGTTTCAAACTGCTGGGCAGCTGCTTACATGAGAGCCTCCGGCCAGCAGCTGCCCCTCCTTGTCCAGCAGCTGCTGTGGGACGTGAGGATGCTCGTGGCCGCTCAGCCCTTCCCCTCCGCCGGGAACCAGCTCCAAACCTCACCCGCCGATCGGCCTGGCAGTAGGCCGGCGTCGATTTATCTGTGTATCAGTAACCCAGGGCAGCACGGTAACAGGCGCAGCCAGCGCGGACACACCACCCTTTGCTGTGATTGTGCTCGTGCAGGTCACCCACCATGCGCTGTGTACTCGTGCATAAATAGTTCCTGCTGAACGCTGTGCACAGGGCACGACCGCAGAGGGGTATTGCCAGAGAGCTGTCAAAACAGCTCGCAAATTGAAATGCACGTACATGAGTTAGGTCTGCTGCCAGTCCCCTTAAATTATAGCTTACACACCTGCAATTTTTGGTAAATACTCTAATGGATTTCTTTATGCACAGGCAGGAGAGCAGCAAAACCTGCCGTAGCACCGCGTCCAGACGTCTCGCTCTCGCCTTGCCCGCCGACGCGCTGCACGGCCTCACCTGGCGAGAGCGGCCGCGGCTCTCTGCCCCGCAGCGGGTGCCAGAGGAGGGGACGAGGGTGCAGAAAGGCACAAAACCTTCCTCAGGCACAGATCGGGTCCGGTGAAAGATCTCTGCATCTTCTGTGCTCTTTTACGGCTCGCCTGCCGCGGCCGTGGGAAGTGCGTGCCTCGGTGATGACAGAAAGCAGCGCAGCGCAGGAGCTCCTCTGCGTCTGAGCATCTTCTGCCCACGCAGTCGCGGGTGGACGAAGTGCGGTGGGCTTTGACACGGGGCACCTCACTTCTCCTGTTCTTCCCTTTTTTTGAAAGATGCAGTTTTTCCATGAGTTTCCTCTCTCTGAAAGGCCTGGGAAGCAGAGCCAGCAGGCAGGCTCCACTGGTTTCCTGCAGAACCCTCCGCAGGGATTTTTGCCTCTCTGTGCCATGTCAGATTTGCTGGGGTTTGTGGCACAGGGCACTGCACTGCTCAGCGCATTTCCCCTCCCTCCTCCATCTCCACAGCTTCCTCTTTTGCATTATTTCACCTATGGAAATAAAAGGCTGACTCTTATTTAATGGAAAACATTCATTCTGGATTTTCAGACGCTGAACATCCAGAGCCCCGAGCTAATATCCAGAACCCCGAGCCAATTCCCGTTCCGTGACAGCCTTCCACCTCCCACCAGCCAGCTGTGCACGAACTTTTTGCAGTAACTTGCCCGTGGGTAAGTCAGCGGCCCCGAGGCTTTGCAGCACCCTCCAAAGCACAGCTTTCCTCGTTCAAAGGAACATTTGCAGAAGAAAAGGGGAGATTTTGAACCAGGAGGGCCACAGGGCTGGATTTTGCTTGTGGTGTTCATGAGAGTAGCTGCAGTGAAAGCTGAGCGCTCTGGTGTGTGTGACAGGTGCTTTTTGGTTCCCGGGAGGTACTGGCGTGCAGTATTAAAGCTAACAGAGCCTGGCGCGGCCCCGGCGGGGTGGCCCTTTGCCACCACCTGAGCACCACTGAAATACCTGTGTGGGCCTGGGCGGGAGCTCCTCTCCAAGCAGCCCGGCCCCGCACGGTGCCGACTGTGCCCGCTGAAGGGCGCGTTGCTGCCGGCGCGTGGTTTCCCCGCTCCGACGTCCAAGGGGCCCGAGGCGCCCGCACGGCGCTGCTTTGGCTGCACGGCCCCGTGCACGGGGCTCTCCTAGGTGCGGGTTTGCTGGTTCTCCTGTCCCAGCCACGGAAACTGCCGGCTCCTCGTGCCCTGCTCCTCGCAGCTGCCCTGCTGGTGCTGGGCATCTCCCTCCAGAAATCCAGATCTACCCCTAAAACCTAAGGAATTCGCCAAAGCGGGGACCTTCAGTTCTAGAGCTACTGTGTGCTGGGGTAGGCTGCGCTACCTTCGGGCACCTGAATTTATTTTAGGAGTTGGGATGCAGGGTAAGAATTTAAACAGCTGTGATAACGTTATGGATCAGGCCGAAGTTTGTAAGGCATTTTATGTTCTTTTCTTCATGGAAAAGTCAAGCCTGGTATTCAAACTCAACGATATTTCAATAATACACAGGATTTCTTTTGTTTTGCATGCCAAGACAAACCATGCACAGATGTATAAGAACTAGGACCTCCTTCGGGAAAATCTCAGACACCGCAGGTTTATGCAGGAGTTCACACTGTTGCCCACCAGGACAGGATGTTATTGAAAATGCCGTTACAGCACGCCTGTTGTGCCAGGCTGTGCACAGGGCTTGGTAAGGAAATTTTGCAGTCAACACCACTATAAAATCAAATTCCTGTTTATTTCCCATGAACTCTGTATTTGCTTCGTCAGACTAAATGGCTTTAGTTTTTGCTCTGATAGCAGTGAGGCCAACGCACCGCCTGATGCCTTTCCAGATAATCTTCAGCTGTGATCTGCTGAAGTCAGAAAGCCGCAGCTGATGGAGACACTTCGGGTCCTTTCTCTCTCACTGCTGCGTGGTTTCCATACCCAGAGCATTAAGCACATGAAGCAGATTTCAGAAATGTTCAATAAAACTAGAGAAGTTTTTACAAGAGTCTACATTTTTTACCACTTTCTGGAGGCTGTTAGCCTTTATAATGCAGAAAAATGAATAATTATTGAGAGCAGCACACCAGTTAAACGACAAATCTTGATTTGCATTGAAATCACACCAGGTGCTGCAGCCCGGCTCGCTGTTACGGATGTTCGCCGCCCGGAGCAGGCGCAGGACAGCGCTCTGGCCACCGGCTCCTGTAACGGTGACCGGCTGCAGCTCCCAGCGGCCCCGCTCCGCTTCCATCACCTCCGCTTCCAACATCGGCCCTAAAACCTCGCAAACGCCACAACGGGCTGGTCCCATCCGTTAACTCCCGGTGGCAGGACGTCATGGCCCGGCTGGGCCGGCACAGGCCAGCAGACGGACAGGCAGACAGACCGCCTGCAGCGGGCACCTCCCGGCTGCAGACACGACGAGGGCAGCGCACGCCTGGCTGGGCAGTGGGCACAGCACCAGCACAGCGCGTGCCTGCGCGGTGCCAAGTCCGGCCGCTGCCCCGGCCTGGCGTGGGGGCGAAACACGCGCATCAGCTCCTCCCGTGAGCTCCGCGTTCCTCCGGTTTGTATTGCAAACATCTGGCGGGCTCCGGTTTGTTTGTTTTTCCACACTTGCACGTATTTCCGTCGCTTCTGCTGTGCGTGAACCTGAACCCGAACGCTGCGCCGGGGCAAGCAGCGGCGCTGGGCAGGAAGGGAGCCCCGCCACAGCAAAGCCTCCTGGCTGCCTGAGGGCAGGCGGGGGGGACGAATATCTGCCCTGTGGCATCCATTTCCCGTTGAGCATTCCCCAAAAAGCAGCTGGCAAATGCCCAGCAGCACAGATGTGTATGCGTGGGCCCGGCACCCTCCCCGCAGGGTGGGAAGGAAGGCGTCTGGGCTTTCCCTCTGCTCGCGGCTGGCCTTCTTCCCTCTGTCCCCCTCAGCAGCTCCCGGAGTGACCGCCCTGCTCAGCGCCGCGCCGCTGCTGGCGTGAGGCTGGTGCGATCAGAAGGCAGAGGGACATAATTCACTAGTTTTAGTGAACTGCCCCGCATTGCTGTCTAGTTTTCATAATAACAACAAAAAAAAAGAAAGTTGATTTTTAATAACGCCTTCCATAAGAATGAAATTTTGCCGTGGGTTTCGTGCAAATGGCTTTCAATGGCTCACGCTGTGCGTGTGCCAGGAGCAGGGGGCTGCTCGCGCATGGGGTGCTCTGGGAGGCACCCGCAGCGCGGGGCAGCGAGCAGGGAGCGGGTGCCTCCGGGGCAGAGGCCCGTGTGGTCTGCTCACCACGGGGGTCGCAGCGGTGCTGGGCGTTCATGACGGGCTCCGGCACTGCAGCCGCCCAAGTTGCCATTTCATAGGTAGCATCTGAATCGCACGCTTTCAGCTGCTTGTACACGAGGCTGCTAATGAAACGCTGCATTGTCTTGGCCCATGCAGATCGAGGAAGTGTTGGCGCCTTCCCAAGACCTCCAAGCAGGAGAGCATCCCTGTCCCAGCTCCGTCCCGCATGGGCTAATGGCAGCTCATGGAAGCTGACTTTTAACCCGAACAGAAACAGAACTTCCCGGACCGTGTTTTTGCTTTCCTTCTCAGGAAACTTATTCAAGAACAACTTTGTTTGTCACTTCACCAGCTGTTTGCAGTTATTGGGTCTGGTTATGGAAATACTTGGTTTGAATAGTTACAGGAACAAATTTCAGCCTGCAGCTTGGTTCAGCTATGGTCACCTCGTGGTAGCACCAGAGCTGCTCTGGTCTGGGAGGCACTGGCTAGATCTCCTCCAGCTCTGAAGCAAAAGGCTGAAAATCAATAACTTGCTGGGGTCCGGCCTCGTGAGAGAGGGCGAGGGGCCGCAGGGACCGGTGCGGCTCCGGGTCAGCCATGGCCCCAGAGCTGTTCGGTCCTGCAGCCACGCACAGCACCTTCGCTGTCCTGCTGGGGATGAGCGGCTGCAGTAACAGAACGGCAGCAATTATTCCTGAGGAGGAAGATATGAAAGAGTACGAAGATTGTCTTAGGAAGGAGTGACTACAGAAATGAGCTGTATTATGGTAACAGCCAGAGGACGGGGAGCCCGGGGCGGAAGGCAGCGTGCGAACCGTGAGATGATCTTTGCCCTAAGAGGCTTAGAGTCCAGCCGAGGGCGACCGACGCAGATAGAAGAGACTCGATGGAAGTGTGAGCACGGGGGGATTAGCTTGGTGACAGCAGCAGATTGCACAGATTAGCTACGCTGGTGGCATGGGGCTGCTGGGGGCAGCGGGGGGTGCCACGTCCCTGAGGAGCCTGGTAGCTCTTGCCATCTCTCTCCTCTCTCCCTGCAGCAGCCCTGACCCACGCTGGCCCTCTCGGCCTGTGCACAAACCAGTGGGTACAAAGGCTGCACGACTCCCAGCGCCGGCATCTTGCATCATCCGTTGGGATTGTTTGCTGATTTCACCAGCCCTCGTGGAGGTCCAAGTCAGAAACGCATTTAAGTCTTGTTGTTTTCCAGGCAGTTCAAATACATGCTTAAAGTTAAGCGGATGCTAAGTGCTCTCCTGATACAGGGTGCCCGTAGTAGTTTTGTTTTTTTTTCTCTCTTTTTGCATTACATTGTGCGCTGTTATAGCATAAGTAACATGCCTGAACTAATGTGGCAATCTTTATGTCTGCAAAGTATCTTGTGGCTTTCAGAAGGGAGGTAAAGAAAAATAGCTACAGCCATTGTATTAAATAAAGCTCTCAGCAAATCCCAGCTGCTGAACAGGAGAACATTACCTGTCTGGAAAAAAAAATAGAGTTTTTGGTCTTCTACGGTGCATTTTCCTTTTGCTGTGCCCCTGTAAGGCCAATTAACATTAATGGGAGTTGTGTATTACCAACCCAGAGGAGAACAGACCCTTATAGGAGGACCTCGTTAGCTCTTTCTGACTGTGGTTTTCATTCTGAGTCGCTAAATTTTATGGATTAGCAAGAATGCTAACAAATATGGAAAAGCAATTCTGGCCATTGCCATACCGATGTGCTTACTTAATGAATTTTAACGAGTCAGGTTTGAGAATGAATTGGTGGCTCCATTTATATAACTAGACCTCTGGAAAAACTATACAAAGGCAATCTGATCAACCAGCTGTATAAATATCGCTCTGCATGGTCCTGACCCCTTCCACTCACACAGGATAATTCCCTGAGAAACAGTTTCCAAGGGAAAAACACTAGAAATTCTCATAAACTTTGCTTTCTCAACCTGCTAAAGAAGAGGGTTTTGCAAAGGGAGTCGCACACAGGAGAGCACCCAGAGGATCTCCTTGGGACAGTAATGCTGCAAGGACTGCTCATCTCCAGGGATATGCTGCGAGTCCCCAGCCATCCTCCATCCTAGAGCAAACCGAGCTGGTATTTTTAAGGACACTGTGTATTTAAGACAACTATGAGAAACCTGCAGCCTCTGACATCATTTCTGATGTTTGATTTTTCCCACGTTTTGCTGGGACAACACTAGATGTGTTTCATGTGTGGTCTCCCAATGGTATTTGAAGAGCCCTCAGCAAGGAAAGATTCTTCCCTGTTTCTTCTTCTCCCCATGGGTTTGAGGGAATGCAATTACAAGAGGAAGGCAGGTTCAGCAGCAAAGCTGTTTCTCATCCTTCTCTTACCATACACACCATGTAGGCAGACATTTAAAGCCATGTAATTATGTAAAGCAGGCTGTCCTCCTATTTAAGCGCCAACAGCAACCACAAACTCCTCAGCTTGGCTGTGCAATCGCATCCCCGCAAGCCCAGTCCCCAGTAACACAGAGCCACACGCTGTTCGGAGGGCTGTCATGTGGCTTCAGCCTGCTCTGCCCGGGGCTTCTGCTGAGCGCCCGTGGCTGCGGCGCTGCAGGGCCCAGGGGCAGGAATCAGCGCTCTGCCTCTGCTCGTGGGCACGGAGCAGGACGGGGCTGTGCCGGGGCTGCCCGCGCCGTGTCGGAACAAACACTGCGTGTGTACGGGCTGAGCCGATGAATCACTTGGATTCAACGTGTATCGATGCGCATTCATTATCGGGATGCCCGTTTAGAGAAGGGAATTGCTGGGGCACAGGGGCAGCGTACACCCCTGCTAAGCTCAACTCATTATTTTTTTCAGATGAAAGCAAGCTGCATTCATGGGGAGTTTTCAAAGGCCTGAAAAGTCTCAGGACTGTCCGGATGCTCTCTTTTCTTCCCTGCAGTCATCTTCAAAAGCATTTCTGTTCTCTTCTGCTCCTCCATGGAATATTTTTCATTCTTAAATTGATTATTTGCCCTTTCAAATGTTTCTGTATGAGGATTTATGCTCCTCCAATGAGACACATAAATAAAAAGCTGAATTCTAAAAGCTGTGCTGCCTTGATTACATATCTCTGAATTGCCATTATTTTCTCCTGACTGCTCACCCTGAGCATACACTTATCTCTGTCTGCATCTCTGCTCTGTACCAGACAGGTCTCACTGATCTAGGCTCACCGCGGGGCAAGACATCATTCATTGTTCTTCCCCCAAACGATGAGCAGAGCAAACACTGGTTATGAGAGAACTGCTCTCATTTCACTAATTTGCTTTTGAAATTCAGTTACCTTAAATTGTGCCATGCCCTGGTTGGGGCTCACTTGCATTTCCTTCTGCAGTATGCAGTAAAAGCCCTAGCTAGTGTGTCAGCTGCTGCAGACAGGCACCAGGGCTGAGTTCAGGGATGCCCAGAGTGCTGGGAGCCAGTGAAGCCTCTGAATATGTCTGGGTACGCAGAGGGAGAGCCAGGCCTCTGGGGGAACTGTGGGTGGGGGGACAGGGAGATCCATGAGAAAACCCAGCGAAAAAGGGACTGGGGGTGTCTTCTTTATTCTCAGGCTGTCGGCAGTCCATCAGTCCTCTCCCTGCCTGTCCTTGCTTCCCAGGCCAGTGGAGCCCAGCCTAGTTTACATCACCATCTACCAGAGGCAGGACTCCAGAAAAACCGCCCCACGCAGGGAGCAGGCTCCCGCAGCCGTCCCACACAAATCACCTGGCTCTTTTGCTGTTCTAATTGCAGCTTTCAGGCCCTGCTGTTTTGCAATTAGTTCTTGGGGTTGAACTTAACATTCTTATTTTCAAAAAATCAAGCAAACAGAAAAGCAAGTTTTTCTTTTTTGTTTTTGTTGTCATTTCCGGCCCAGCTTTTTTAATGCTATTTTTAGAATGCTGTATTTTAACGCCATGGCATGAATTGCTGGGATTTCCCTTTGCTACCATAAAATAGACGATCTGCACTTTGGTATTAGCAGTCAGCCAGGAAACCATGCCAGGTGCCAAAAATGGGCCTTCTTTCATAGATCTGTGTTTGTTTCAATTTCCCTCAGCAGCAGGGACACGCCAGGTTAGCTGCGTTGGTCTCTTGTCATATTATGTAATGCCATATAACACAACGGGCTTAGCTGGAAACAAGAGCGGATTTGTCTCTATTTGATTCACCGATGATGCACACAGCTGGGAAGCGCTGGCTTGCAAGAACTCAGGGAAGGGACTGGTTTCTCACCCCTACAGAGAAGAACTGGCAGAAGGCAGCAGTTCTACAGGGAGCTTTAAATGATTGAAAACATAAATGATGACTCCTGTATGACTAACTGCCTTTAACAGCTTAATAGAATTACCTTTCACTGATCACACATTTATTACAAGGCAAGGAAGTTGTAATTGGGTAGGCTGAAACCAACTGAAGAATCCAGAGAATCCAGAATCCCCTTCCAGCTCTGCCATGGCGTGAGTGGCCCACCTCAGTTTTGCTGTGAAATGGGAATCATTCTGTTTATCCACTGCTTGTGCAGTCTGAGAAGGAAAAAGGCTCTGTATAAATAACTTGTAATTAGGCTTCTCTCTGGATCAAAGCTAATTCCACAGCACTCATGTCCTGCTGCTACTGTGGCCTGTCTCTTCCTCTCAGCCAGGAAGGCATTACGTGGGAAGGGTTACGTGAAGCAATTTCTTAACTTCTATTTTTAAGAGTTCTGAAAGGCGATACCTAAATGTTAGTCACTGCCATCCTTAAAATAAACGACAGAGCAGCTCCAGGCACTTTGACATTCACGGGTAAGCAGGGAGCAAGCGCAGCACAGGGACGCAGGGCTAACGCGGGAAGCGCTCTCCAAGGCGCCCCGCGAGTGCTGCTGCCCCTGGGGTGCCCCGGTAAGCCACCACCAGCAGGTCAGCCCCGGCGATTCGTGTACCACTGGAAATGCACACAGAGTGTGAGCCAGCAGCGAATGAACAGATGATGAGAGACCAACATTCATCTCTCACGAGCAGGTCCCTGGAGGCTAATGAAGTCCCAGCGAATACGCTGGCACAAATGCCTGCACGCTGTTCTCACTGCACCGTGCTGCAGCATGGCAATGTAGAAGAATGTGCGTGTGAATAAGCAGGTCACAGGCAGCAGCGACAGAACGTAGAGAGGCACAAACGCAGCAGGAGCAGCAGGTACTGTCCTTGGTTTACTCCTCCGTGGCTTGGCCTGCAGTGATCGGCTCCTCGGGCACACCAGGCTCCGCGATGGGGATCAGGAGGCCAGCCCTGCAGGCTCACTGACGCACCAGCTCAGCTGAACTTCCCGGTGGCCTTCTGATATAAAGTCGATTTCTAGTGAATAAACTCATGCCCACCTGGGCAGGCTGCCTGGACGGTTGGTGTGCCAGAGAACCAGTTTGCTGAACGAGGGTGTGTTTCCCCAGGCAGGCACACAGGTCTGCAGCCTCTCGTTAGCTGTGCCTCCTGTGCTGGGCGCACCCCAGGCCACGCAATGCAGCTCCTCCGTTCGGGCTGTACCTTTGAGGTGCGCCTAGCACCAGTGCCAGGAGCGTTCGGAGCCACAAGTCACGCCAGAGGCAGAAGCAAGCTCTGCCTCACCTGCTTTCTTGGGCTACAGCCGACCCTTCCAGACTCTGCAGGCTTTGTGGGGAGCAAGTGCCTTGAGTAGCTAGAAGGAGACGTTCAATTATCCTTCAGGTGTGGATAAAGGCGATGGTTGGGGGCATCTCATGTACATTCTTGGACCTGATAAAGGCGATGGTTGGGGGCATCTTATGTACATTCTTGGACTTCTGAGTGCTTGATCTTATCTACTAGCAGGCTGTATTTCCACAGGCAGACTTGTATGAGGAGACAAGTCCCATTGATGCCACTGCTGTCCTGGCCAGTGAGAGGTCCAAATCCCATCCCTGCACTTCCCTTCAGGGTCACCTGCTTCCAGGATTTCCTCTGCCGTCAGTGCCAGGTGGCTCTGACCAGAAACTGCTGCTCTCAGTCCTGGGCTTAGTCACTTCCAGCCACGGGCTCTGCTTCCTGCCCTGGCACTGCGGAGGCTTCATCTAATTGTGAAAGCCGTGGCTGACTCAAAGCCCGGCAGTGAGCAAGCAGCCCCGTTCCACTGCTGTGTGCAGGCCACCAGCCTGGCACAGTCTCACCTCGACTTATGAATGCCTGCAACACTCTTGTGAGAAGCAGCAATGTTTGATAGCTGAAGAGTTGCACAAGACAGGGGCTGAGTCACTGGCCCAGGATGTCTGAGGAACAGGAATTGAATGTCGACCTCCCATGGTCAAGGACTGTGCTTCTCATTACCTAAAATCCTCTTCTCGTAGTAGGGAAAATGTTGTTTCAGGTGAAGAGCTACTTTTCAATGCAGAAAGCATCCCCTGTGCTGGTTGGTTTGTTTTTTGTTTTCTAGCTTGACTCTCTCCCATCCTGCCCACTCGAGGGATGGTGCGCCTTGCAGAAGTCAGTCACTGTTAGCAGAGGGTCCTCGTCTGTAAAACAAACAGGAGCCAGAGCTTGGCACTGAAACAAAGCCCTCCACCCTTCAGCGCCATTGATAACGCAACTGGTCTTTCAGCAAACAGCAGGTTTATGAAATAGGCATGGCGGGAGAGCTCAGGCAAACAACCACCCCAGGGCCGTTGGTACAACCGAGCCGGGGCTGCATTCTTTTGGGGCAGGGACTGGCTCTTATCACAAGTTTTCAGAGCACCAAGCGCTGTGGACCTTAATCCTGATGGGGCCTCTAGGTGTGACAGCTATATAAATATTTAATGTGTGGAACGTGACTTGTATCCCCAGCAGGGAGTGTTGATCCTCAGTGTGACTGTGCTGTTACTGTACTTTAAGATACGATGCTGAGTATCTACCACGGTATCTACTAATATATTGCGAAGTGTACTCAAAGGTGTATTGCACAAAGAGCAAACAGCAGCACGGAAGTGCTTTTATTCTGTAGGCATTAATCCCAGCTCAGCAAGTAAAACACTGAACTCCCAAAATCTCCAAGTGCTTGAGTCATATCTGACTTGGATCCTGGAACGGGGGTTTCTGCTATTTAGCATCATGCCCACCACATTGGCTCTGCACAATTTGAATAATAAGGATAAAGCAAACCGCCTCCTGCAGAGGCATGGTAAGAAGGAAGAGTGCGAGGACGGCAGGACACATTCTGTGCCAGGGAGGCTTCCTGAGCCCCTGCACCCGCAGTTCCCCTCCATTCGCTCACCGGCAGCAGGGCTGTGCTCAGGTGGAGCTGGTCTGGCCATGGGGCTGCCAGGCACCTGCAAACCCTGCTGAAGTGGGAAGTGGCATTCACCCATTTGCTGCCCGCTGGCGGGTTTGGCTAGAGGGGGCTTTCTGCACACCTTGCAGGAAAAAATGACAGCCTTTTCTCCCACGTTTGGAGAGAAGGGCCATCAGTAAAAGGTCGGGAAGCTTATATTTTTATGTAATTTTCTGTTCTGTAAGGAAGAAAACATTGACTGTGAAAGGAGCTTGTAAACTGGAGGATGCAAGATTTGCTCTTCTCCGCAGCCTTCCTGTGGCTAAGGACATGACAAATCTCCTGTGACAGCCACATGCTTGGAGCCTGCTGTTCTTACTGGTGCAGGTGGGGATTCCGCCGCTTTTCACCATCACAAATGGTTGTCCCTTGCTATCCCAGATTCCCCAGGGAGCAATGTCACCCCTGCAATGTATTTGGGCAACCCTCCGGTCTGCCCTAACTTGTACCCTAGCAGCTGCAGCCTCTGTGGGCTGTCAACAAATAGGAGGCCATGGCTACATCTCCTCTCAGCCTCCTGCTCCACAGGATGCTGCGGCGAGCCCAGGCTCCGCACCGCCAGCCCTGTGCCCGCTGCAGAGCCTCTTTATTTCAGAGTGTTCTGCAGAAAAAGCTCTGCCAAGTCGTAGCGCCACGGCATGTCGATGTAGCTCAAAAATTGTGGCTGCAGTTCACTGGTGCAAAGCTACTGGTGAAATATTATGTAAACAGGAAGAAAATATGCCTGTTCCCTTAGTGACTCCATAGTGACAGGCAAATGCTGTCCAATTTCACAATCATCTCTTTCCTCTTATGGGTCAGTTTTATTCGCTGGCTCTCCTGCCCGGGCGTACTGCTGTCAGGTGAGTGAGACAAGCTGGTTTCAGCCCTCCACAGCACTTTGCACCCGCAGAGTGCTGCACACCATGACACGGCCAGCCCACTACGCTGCTGCCCCTGGACTTCTGACCTCCCGCTTCTCCCTAGAGACAAGCTGCTAGGCAGCTAAAACATACACCACAAGCACCAAGCTCTGGTAAACAGCTGGACGTTAACTTATCATGAGCCTTATCTAGGAGGGAAGCAGTACAGAAATCAGAGCTCAAGCCACTCCGTGTGCTGAACCTCTCTTGGAGCCTGGCAGAGGGAACACGCTGCTGGTGAAAGGCTGCATCCCAAGCCTGGCAGCCACCAGATACGCTCTTAGCAGAGCTACAGACACTCCTTTGTGCCTACTCCTGGTAACGTACTTCAGTCTCCACTCATGCTCCCAAACATCTCAACAGTTCTGGGCCTTTTACTGACCACTGTGCCAAATCCTGCATCTTTTTTCAAGACAAATAACAAATAAACCTAGAGCTTATAAACTAAATGTTTTGTCTAAAATTTCCTTTCTTAAACCATTTGGGATAATTACAATTAGCAAACAGATTATGTAAATCATGATTTGCTGACAGATAATTCACAGAAATGAGAGCTAAATTGATGGAGCAAATTCTGGTGCTGAGCATGTCACCATGCTCTTCTCAAGTGCTATAGGAGACCTGAAGCAACCACCTTGGAACTTACTCTGTTGACTTCTATTCCAGGTCCCTCCCAAAGCAGCTCACATGCTGATGGTGATGCCTGCCACAACTCATTTAACTACACGAGCCCTCACGAGCTGTCAGCTTAGGCAGCATCAGAGCAGCAATGCGATGCAGGTCACCACAGGCCATGGCTGCTGAGCTCACTTCGCTTTGTGCATTTGCCGATGGCAGTGCAGTTGGTCATGACAGCACACAGGGGTAAGGGAGCAGAATCAAGTCAAGTTCAAATGGCCATCACCTACCCCGATATCTATCTTCAGATCACACACACACAAAAAAATATAATTGCACTTCAGTAATGTTACCTATATTTCAGGTATCAAAATTACAGGCCCCTGTTTTGGATGGGGTCTTGACCTCACCCCATTTGAAGTCAATGAGTATAAGAGGAAACGTGTCAGGCTCTAAAGCTGAGGAAGAAAATTCCTATTGTTTCATATTACACCCGAGAACCACGCACCACGGTTTAAGGATATGGCTGTGTGTCTACAACACGGTTGTAGCTACAGCATGCAATCAGCATACAGATGGTGTTATCTCTTTGTGGTGCATAAATGTAAATTGTCAGGTCATGCCATGGAAATGCAACACTTGCATTTTCCTATCAGGATGTGCCAGGACGTTACACTGCGATCACAAATCATGAGGTAATAATGTGGAGGAAGGAGCAACCTAATCCACTGCAAAGTATTTGCTATTATTTAGCGTTTTAAAAGGGCACCCAGAGCACCAGGAGATGCGGTGGAGCCCAAGAAAAGCTCCCAAACTGTTTCAACAGTAGATATCATAGTATAATTCCAGGGCTTGCAAACCCTGACTGTCCTCAATAATCCTCCTTCGTATGAACAATCCCCCTCACTTAACTGTAGGCTGAGAGACTGATGCATCGTTTTTGCAGGCTGGATCTCAGAATGATGGACGTGGGCGTACTGATCTTGCCTCCCGTATTCAAGCCAGTCTCACCATCCTCCTTAATATTCCCATTCCTCTAAACATCCAGGCTTCCTTCATTTGTTTTTTTCCTCTTTATCTTTCCCTATTTCGCAATGGCTCCACAGTTCCCTCATCACTGCATGATATACATTTCTTCCAGTAGCTCACTAAGGCTGCAAGTAACATCTGTCTTGTTTCATCCATTCTCACACTCTTTCTTTCAGCGGGGAGGGCTGTGTGCGCAGTGAAGTTTTTATTTTGGCAGGATTTTCTTTTTCTCTTTTTTTTTTTTTTTAAGCCAACAGAGCCAACAGTATAAACGTTCTCCTCCCTACAGATCATGTGTTTAAATTAGGAGCAAGCAGATCAGCCTGCTTGTGGACAGGGGGAGGGGAAAGATTTATGGGGTTTCTGAGTTCCCGTGGGAGTTTCCTAGCAGGCCCCTGGGAAACTGCTGAGCCCTGCACAGATGAACCTCACCCGTATGGTAAAGGTTCTGTTTTGCCTGAGGAACCATCAGAAGTGCCACCATAGTTGTCGTCCCGGAGCTTTAGGTGATCTTTCAGATATGCTGAGTCCAGGGCCTTGGCTGCCTTAAAGAACAAAACCTTGAACCCTTCTGCACCGATCTCCCAGGAGTCTGGGCTTCTGCTGGGTCATTTCCTCCCCTGATCACGTCCTGCTAGCTGGCTGTCCATGCTCTCCTGCCTTTCGTGCCTGTTCGTAACCTGCTGACTGCAGAAACAGCCTCTGCGCTCCCTGTTTCTCACTTTAGCCTTGTATCTTGGACGCTTTTCCTGGCAGCCTTCCCAAGTTCTCTTGCTGCCAGCTCAGTCAGTATGAGCTTCTTGTATTCCCTTTCAAATCCTTTTCTATCATGGCAAATAAACCCACTGTCCTCTGTGCATACACTATTGATATTGTCCTTGACAGCTCTTCACTCCTGGCACTCAGCTGCTGCTTAATCATACAGATTCCTCCTCTGATTCACCTCATGTGCTCCTGCAGCCAAAAGCTCATCTTTGATTTGGCAATGTCACAGCAGGAGTACTGGGATCTCCTCCCTCATAATTCTTGCCCCGCATGCCCCCCTGTTGTTAGCATGCTCCTTTTTCACTCTGCTATTTGGGCTGGCATCACGCCACCTTTTGCATCCTGTACCATCACCTCACCGCTGCCTTTCTGCCCTATGGCCAGTACCCTGCTTCTTTATGCTCCCCCGATTTTATCATTTTCATGCTGCTTTGGAGAGTTCCTACCCTTCTGCGACTGCTTTGCACAGAATGACCTGCCTGACCTTGATTCCCAGGTAGCCTTCACATTCAAATCCCTCCTCCAAACATCCTTCCACCGGGACTGCTCTCCCAGGACGATCTTGCCCTTGTGGCATTGGTAAAGGGGTGGGGGAAGCAAACCAAACAAATCTAGCGAACAATATGACTTGAAAACAGGAACTAACACGATGTGCATGCAGCACCAGAAATAACCTCACTGCCGTGCGCAGTGCAAACCCTGTCCTTCCCCTGACCCCTCCCCTGCACGTCTCCTGCCATCTCTCCTCGCTCCATCAGCCGCCGCTGCAGGCCCCGGTGCAGGGGCCTCCCCTGCTCCCCGCAGAGCTCCCCGTACCTGCGGCACCGCGGGCCTGAGCGCGGGCGGCTGAGCTGTGCCCTGCGCTGCCCTGCCACAGAGCAGCTGCCCTGGGGGATTCTTCTCAGACAGCGATGCAAAACTGCTTCACTGCACTGGTCTTTGTACTGCGCACATGAAAGGGCAGCCTGAAGCAAGAGGGCTAGTATAAAAACACGATTTTTCTTTTAACCAGGAAAAATACTGGGAAATGTTGCAGGCGCTGGCAGACCTGTTCACCCTTGCACTCGGCGGCCAGCCCTGCCTTGCATGAAGAGGGTGTTCATGTTTATTAGCCTTTTTCCCTAGCTGCCCACTGGCATGGACTTTGCTCCTCCGGGTTGGGATTTGCAAGCAGCAGGAGGCTTTCCACGTGTGTTTGAGAAGGTACAAAGCCTGCAGGAAAACAATGGAAATAGCTGGCTTATGACTGCTGCGTGTCACGCACTCGCTTCTTGCCTGTTGGTTTGTCCTTGGAGCTGCTCACGCCGCCTGGAACCTGATCTGGAGCAGTCGCGGTAATTGAGGCTGGCACGCACGTCGGCCTGTCCCCACGCCACGTGGGGAGCAGGCCCAGCGCCAGCCCTGCCTCCCTCACCCACCCAGCAGGGCCAGGCATTGCCCCCCGGCTGGGAGCTGCAGGCCTGCGGGCAGGGGGGTCCTGAGCCGCCCCTGGAGCATGGCCACAGGCCCGCTGCAGACTGGGGATTTCGGGTGGGCTTGCTGCAGGGAATGGTCGCCTCAGAGCACCGCGAGGCGGGAGCTTCCCCGTGCAGTGTCTCCCGTCAGGGCCCCCTGACCTTGAGCACCCGGGGCTGGTGGCAGCAAGGCTCCTGCCAGGCTCTCCTCATCCCCCGTTGAGTCCCCTCAGCCCCCGTGTCAGTCCCTCACAGCCCCCCCATGTCAGTCTCCTCAAGCCCCCGTGTTGGTCCTCTCACTCCCCATGACGCTGTCCTTACAGCCCCCCCACGTCAGTCCCCTCACAGCCCCATGAATCTCTGCACAGCCCCCGGATATGTCTCCTCACAGCCCCCCCATGTCAGTCTCCTCAAGCCCCCGTGTTGGTCCTCTCACTCCCCATGACGCTGTCCTTACAGCCCCCCCACGTCAGTCCCCTCACAGCCCCATGAATCTCTGCACAGCCCCCGGATATGTCTCCTCACAGCCCCCCCATGTCAGTCTCCTCAAGCCCCCGTGTTGGTCCTCTCACTCCCCATGACGCTGTCCTTACAGCCCCCCCACGTCAGTCCCCTCACAGCCCCATGAATCTCTGCACAGCCCCCGGATATGTCTCCTCACAGCCCCCCCATGTCAGTCTCCTCAAGCCCCCGTGTTGGTCCTCTCACTCCCCATGACGCTGTCCTTACAGCCCCCCCACGTCAGTCCCCTCACAGCCCCATGAATCTCTGCACAGCCCCCGGATATGTCTCCTCACAGCCCCCCCATGTCAGTCTCCTCAAGCCCCCGTGTTGGTCCTCTCACTCCCCATGACGCTGTCCTTACAGCCCCCCCACGTCAGTCCCCTCACAGCCCCATGAATCTCTGCACAGCCCCCGGATATGTCTCCTCACAGCCCCCCCATGTCAGTCNCCCCGGACAATCTCTTTATCCCCCGCCTCGCTGCATCGCGGGGAGAGCTCGCTCGGCTGCTGCCAAGCCGGGGATTAGCGAGGCGGCGCAGCCCAGAGGTCGGCACGCAAGGCGGGGAGCGGGTCACGGCGGGGCACACGCGAGGCGTGGGCCGAGGGACGGCCCCGTGTTTTATGTGGTGGTCCCGTGTGGGGCCAGGAGTTGGACTCGGAGATCCTCGCGGGTCCCTTCCGACTCGGGACATGCTGTGGTTCCATGATCACCCTTGCCGCAGCCCGTGGGGACACGGGCACGGCCAGTGGGACACCGCCAGCCGAGGCTGCGCAGGCCCTGAAGCGCTACTGATGGAACCGGGGGGGCAGTGGGAGGTGAAATGAATTCCATTGCGACGGGGTTCGCTGCAACCCCCTACTTCTGATTCGCACATCTTTTCCTGATTTATTTACTTTTACTGCTTTACTGTAAACTCAAGCGGATCTCATTGGGAGCTGGCAGAGCGCGGCCGGTTCACGGAGAGGTTGCACNGTTCGCCCACCCGTCTCGGTTCTGACAAGCACCTGACCCAGCCGGGGGGGCGGTTTGGGGGTGACGCCTCCAACGAAACGCAGGCTTTCGGGGGCAGCCGTTCACGCCGCTTCCCGTCCCCTGCCTCATTCCTCCCTCCCCTGCGGAGCCAGCTCCAGCCCCGGCGG
>VXAL01011024.1:328504-345607 GCA_013399475.1 Chauna torquata | reverse complement strand
GGTTCCTTCCCTCCTCTCCCCTCGGCCCCCGCTGCCTGTCCCCGCGGCCTGTCCCCGCGGCCTGTCCCCGCGGCCTGTCCTCGCGGCCTGTCCTCGCGGCCTGTCCCCGCGGCCTGTCCTCGCGGCCTGTCCCCGCGGCCTGTCCCCGGGCAGGCCTTGCCGGCCTGACCCGGGCTGCGTCCCCCTGCGCGGGCCTGAGGGAGGAGGGGACACGCGCCCCCCTTGCTGCGGGCTGTCCCCGGCGGCGAGGCGCGCCCTGACTGACTGATCTCTGGCAGCTGCCCTGCTGCGGGGTTTCGGGAGGCCATGGAGCGGCGCATCCCGGTGCATGCGTTACCCGAAGAGATTCGAAAGGTACGAAGCAGCTGAAGCGCAAGCAACCCCTCTGGGACCGCATACTGCAGTGAGTTAGGGATGTTTCGTTGGCCTTTGAACACTGGTGTGCTGTCGAACACGTTTTGGTCGTGGTTTTAGATAGGATGCATTCTAGGTTTTGTCATTGCATATGAAGTGTAATTACGCGCTAATACTATAGAAACACTGTAGAGGAACATATCCATTCTATAATGGTGTTGTCACTACCAGGTGAGTTTCAAATTTTATCCCGTATGGCGTGTTTTGTTGCCATAAGTTTGGAATGACTGCAGGGCATAGCATATGACTGTTTTGAAGGAGTGTCCATACAAATTGGAACAGAGCATCCCACTTCATCTTTTATTGTGTCTTCTCGTTGTGTGTGTGGCTGTTCTTCTGTGTGGGAGACAGATTATTACCAAAGTAACAATGCTGCTGTTTGTATGGGGTATCTTATGGGGAGGCGGCGTATATGTGATGATGCGCACAAGGGGAACATGAATCACTTTTTGTAGTGCTGTAAAGCTGTTACTTTGGCAATAAAACACCCAGCTGTCCTCATTTTTTGGTGTGCATCTAATAATCAGCAAGCAATTTAAAAGTTTTATGTGCTCCGTCTAGCAGAGCCTGGAGGAATTCTTCCTGGAATAGTCAAGAAAACTGCTGAGAATTTCTGAACCATAGATGATGATTTCTGAGAATTCAGGGTTGGATAAGATAGCCAAAGCAAGGGAAAAGGAGTACTTTTTAGAGAAGGCGAGAGGGAGAACCTGGGAAACTTACAAGAGCTATCAGCAGCTTTATTGGTAGCAGGAAAGATGCCAGATACCTTTGTTTACTTAGAAATCACTTTGCTAGCATCAACAGGATTAGCTGGTTAGCAAAAATCAGTGCAAGTTTCTCAGGAAAACAACTGTGCCAAGTTGTTAGATGAGGTGGAGTAGGGAATTGCTCTAGGTCTAGTACTGCTCCTTGTTTTTGTGTGACTTAAGGCTGTAGGTGGTGGCACTTCAGCTACCTGTCTGTCACTTGGGTTGGTGCCTGATCTAGTTCCTGATCAGAGTGCTGTGCATGTGCTGGCACGAGGAGGAAACAGGTGTGAGTGCAGGCACAAACTGAACAGAAAGAAGGTGGCATTATTTCATTCAGTGGGAGTGTCAGTGTTTGCTGGTTTTCACTGAGCTAGGATCTTAGCTTACAATACAGAATACACTGGTGCCAGTCGGGGAGGGGTTGGAGCACGCCGAGAACAGCATTAAGAATATCTTCGTAAGAATAGGGCATATTTAAAATGAGTAAGTCCAATGCATTGATACAAAATATGCAATAACTGATTAATTCTCCTTGACACTTTTCAGGCCTAACACTGAGGTCTATCATCAGGTCATAAGCAGAATAATATTAACAAAATTATGTTGTTACAAAGAAAACAAGTGTTCTGAAATGTATTAATATAGGAATTGCATGTGAAACTTGGGCCTTGGTTATCCTCTTGTCAGGGCTGTCGAGATGTCAGTGCTGAGTTGCAGGCTTTAAGAAAAATAACGTGACTGATGGGACCTTGGAAAAGAGCAAAACTAGTAAAGGGCTTCGAGTCACGTTCTTCCAGGAAAGGGCGATAGAATTGAGTTTACTTATTCTAGAAGATAAGTTAGGGCACAGTAACAGTATTCACATGTGTAGGAAGTGGCTGTCCTTCATCTCCAGCTGCAAATTAATCTTATCCTCAGCCTTCTGGACTTGCTTTGGTTGAATGTGAGGAACCCCAGATGCAGGGGTAGTGAGCACTGGAGCAGCTCACCCAGGGAGGCTGTGGAATTCCTCCAGTGGTACTGTGGGGGACAATTAAAGCAAACTTTTGCCTTGGAGTGGAGGACTGGGCTGGCAAGCTCTTGAGCTGTTTCAGTTCTGTGGTGTACCTTTAACAGAAAAATCTCCATGCAGAAGGTAGACCGGTGCTTCCAGATATGAACATGAGTAGTCTTATGTTCCTGTCCTGTCCTACCAAGTTGCCTCAGTGTGAGACACATGAGCTCTAAGGCAATGACAGGCCAAGATTTTGGGATCAGTTGAGAGTCATGGTTTTACATATCCTTTTACTGCTGCTCGTTTCTTTGCTCAGCTGACTTGTGTTGTAGTTGCAGGATGGTTACAAGATACAGGGCTCGGTTACAAGTCATTCTTGTAATTTCCTGTCCGTATATTTTCTACCTTTTATGTACACATGTTCTTATTCACTTCACATTCTCTGCTTCTTGGATTTTACAGCATCTCTTTTGCAATCTTTCTTTTGGATTGCTCCTAACATAAGCAGAACTTGTGCCAGCTGTAGATTGTTCTGCCAAATGGAGCACATGCTCCCAACATGCAGCTAGTTGGCCAAAGGAACATGTGTATCCAGAGGGAATGTGTTGAGCATTGTGATTTCAGCTGCAGAATCAAGACTTCTCACTGCTAGGTGCTGTTTTGAGTTGGCTTGCTCAGCTGCATGCTCAGGAGGTTGGGCTGTAGTGCTCAGAATGGGTCAAAGTGAAGACCAGAGCTGTTGTCATTCTGCTCTTCTGTGCTCCTGGTGGATGGAGCTTCAAAAGCTACTTATCAGTACTTCGAGCAGTGATATCGCTGCCTCCAAAACTGCACTCTTCTAGAGGACGTTACAGAGAGGGAAAGGGAAAGGAGCGTCTTGCATCAGCTTGGAACAGCCTATCCTGCAGATGGTTCAACTGCCAAAGTCTGCTGGAGAGGAAGACCTGTTGCTGTAAAGCCATGGCTGTTAGCAGAAGCTGGTGTATACTGATCATTTGCAGGCTGGGCCCAGCAGGTTTTGCCCACTAGGTTTATTAAAATTTTAAAGGAAGTTTTCATCTAGAGGGGAAGAGGTTTCTTGGCATTTTGATAATGAAATTATAGATGTGGAGGGATTTAGATTCCTTAGGTTCTGATCAATTTTGGCTTAGAAAATCGCATAAGAGTTTTAGATGGCCCTGGTTCATTTTTTCTCTCTCTCTGGCCCCCCTTCTACTGCCCTCATACCTCTTTCACACCATACATGTTGCAAGATGGATGCTAAATGAAAAAAATCAGCAGGTAAGTAAACATCTGTGTTTTTTTCCTTTTTTTTTTTTGTATTTACAGGGTCACAAACTTCTTAGGAAGTAATTATTAGTAAAGATCTAAATCACAGTTAGTTGTGACTTTGCCTATAAGTAGTTTCTCACTGAACAATGTTCATCAGTGTCAGAAGTTTGCAGGAATCGTTTTTCCCTGTAAAGTTTGAAGGAAGCTTTGCTACAGGGAGTGGTGGCGATAGAGAACGTGAACAGCTGCTGCTGTTTTGGCATAGGAAAACTGGTAACTTCAGGGGAGGGAAGTAACCAGGTCAGTCAATGGCAAAGTCCAAATCCCAGTTTATGTTGTTTTCTGTGGCACTTTTTGGGGAGGGTATTTTCTACCTCTTAGCCTTTTTTAGGGACATTAATATACTGGGCGGTGATGCTTGCAGACTTGGTGTGCTAGATAGCAGGTCTTTTAGCTAATTGAGTAGGTTGGTTGGTCTACCTCAATAGAAGCCTACCTTTTCTTTTAAGGGTATAGTCACAGGACTGTGTAAAGGATGTAAGTATACATAAATATACATTTATTGCAGAGATCACTGACTTGTAATGCCTACTTTCATGTAATCACATCTTAAAGTTTATGCTGCCAAACTCAGTCAGAGGTATCAGAGAGCACAGGATGGTAAAAAAAGAAGATGGCATTTCCTTTACTTCAGCGATATGGATGTGTATTTTTTGGGAGTTCTCTTTTTAATTTATTTTTTAGGTTTTTTTTTCCTCAATAGGAAAGAAGACAGTTGTTATGTGATACTGGTTGCCTTCCTAAATTTCCACTTAGGATCTCTAGATCCATAAGCTCTCAGATGAAAGTGTTGGTATGTCATTCCATTCACCACCTATAGCCTTGTTGTAAAGATGTAGTGGGAAGTCTCTCTCTTTATTTTTATTTTTTTATGAACTTGCTTTCATTACAGACGCTTCGTGACTTGAAAGCTAGCCATCCTGCTCAGGAGCCTGTGCACGTACGACACATCTAAGGGAAATAAGAAAGTGCCCTGTAGCTGCCATCACTAGAGATGCAAGAGAGGGGCAGAGTTCGGGCACTACTGCAGGCAGGGGAGGAATGTGAACAGTCATGGTGGTGATACCATTTGACTCTTTCTTTACCCCAATACCAAAAGTACGATATCACCAGCTGAAAGAGTAGTTTCAAACAGGCGATGATAAAGAATTGTACAGATTATATATGGGCATTAGAGGTCTCTTACTAGCGTAACCTTGCTGAGAGCCAGGACTTTTTCTGGTGTGACCTAATTTTACTTACAGTAGTATGGGAACCACCTTCATCTGTTCCCCAGCGGGAATGCCGTGACCCTGTATGTATGGCATCTCTGCTTGTCCAGGCTCTTTGGTGGATAGAAGGAGGAGTGCGTATTAGTACGTATTAGTAGTTCTCTCACCCTTGGAGCTTAAGAAAGTGAACAGAGCAGGAACTTCGAAGCTGTGTTATACATCAGTACACAATGTTCCGTGGTATCTGATTATCCACAAAACATCACGCACATTGCTAGTAGCAAATGGTTACTCATTAGATTTGCCACATGTGCTATAGATTGAGCACATTATAGTATCTTTATGAGTACATTATGGTATCTTTAACATTCCTTGCTGACTTTGAACCTGGGAGTATTTTTCTTCACATAGGTTCTTACATAGTTCTCGTTGCTTTAGTTAGCTAAAAACTCTGTCCTGTCCACTGGGACTAGCTTTGTAGATGTGAACAGTACACAATGTAGTGATGTATATAATACGTGAAGTGTTAATATCAATATCAGTTTGGAAGCAGCAGTATTTCTGTTTGTGCCCTCTGGATGAGCACAGTAGCATTTACATACAGAATGGCAGGAGGTCCTATTGTCACGTAACTTACGGACGCGTCTTAAGATGGTGTTCACAAGTTGTCCCTGCGTTCACTGAGATTTTCAGAACTTAGCTGTGAAATTTTTAACTTTTTGATTTAATTGGGATGACAAGCTCTGGCTGTGTGAATGTTCTCAGTGGCTGTAATGTGCTTTGGAAAAGTTAGAATATATCTGCTTATTTTTGGTAGGAGCCCGCATACTATAGCCTGAAGAGGTGGAAAGCTCTCAACACCAAGCTGGCTAGCTGTGGACCTGTAGTTGACTTGGGATAACCAGTTTCCAGATAACAGCAACCTACTTTGTTACCACTGTTTATTGGGGTATCTGAGGATTTGTAAAAGCAGATCTTCTGAATGTGGATAATGATCTTTAGTTCTGAGAGGTCTGGAGTCACAGGTGATCACCTAGGGCAGCGAGACATTTTGATCTCTTGCTATACTGGTAAGGCTGGGGCTGTATGCCGTGTATTCAAGCTTTTCTGTATCCCTTCTGCAATCAGTGTCCAAATACGTTGCTAGGAATTTGAGGGATTACAGAATCTCTTGCATCTCTAGCATTTCGATTGTAGCTAGGAGGGACTTCCCAATGGTTGCAACTGCAGATGTCAAGTCAGTATTGTCAGGTGAAGACATGGTTAATGATGGGCTAAATTATCATTTCTCTGCACAGGCATCACATTTAGTTGCAATACACTGTGGCTCAGTTATAAGAATTCTCTGCTGTGTGTTGCGCTGGAGAGCTGAGTGTGCCATAACGCAGCCTGAAGGAGCTCGTGAGTAGCAGTGAGGTCTGCGCGGCACATTGGACATGTGTTAGATGTTAGCAGGGCTCGTGTGCAGTTACTAGCAGGGCAGTATGCTCTTTTACAATTCATTAGTCTGCTTTAAACACAAGCAGGAAAAAATTAAAGCTACCTGAAATCCGAGTATTATTTCCCATCGTGGCAAACTGATTATTTCAGGGCATGTTTTGAATGAAGTGTTTGAGAGCAGGACATTCTGTTTTTACTGCAAGCCTTTTTCTACATTGTTCATATATATTCAAAGCAAGTATTCAATTGCAACTGCTATTTTTGTGGAAGTTGAGCAAATAATTCTGTCGGCAGCATGGCTTAGCATTACAACCTGTATTGCTCTCTGACTAGATGCTGACTGAAACGCTGCTCGCAATAAATTTTTTTTTTAAGAAGTGAAAGTTCTGCTGGGACTCTTAAAATATTTCAGTGAAAAAAGTAGATAATTTCAATTGAATAACTCTTCAGTTTTGCGTATACAGAGGAAGACTCCACTTTCTTCCTAGAATATCATTTGTGTGGCTGGAGTAACCATTTCTCTTTGTGTGATAGGGGCTAGGTAGCGTGTTAGGAGAGGGAAAACAGCACGAGAGAAGTGATAGTAGTATGGCAGAAGAGGAGTAAAATCAGAAGAAAGTACATTCAGATAATCAGGTAGAATCAAGTAGAAGCAGAATAAATCAATATACAGAAATAATTTAAGAGTACCCAGCTGCAGTATAATGAAATTCTATTTTCTGGAGTTTTATATATTCTGCTACAAGTGTAGTTTGGACAAATGCAGAGGTATGGGTTTTATTTTGTTTTGGTTTTTGTGTTTTTGTTATTTGGCCAGTCCTTGCTAAAGCAGACTCAGCATGATGGAGCAAGAGCTATTATTGCCGCATTATGTGCCCAGGGGGCACAGGGTGATGCGGGGAGGATGGCGAGTGCTGCAGTTCCCTTAAGCTCTGCCTCCCCTGCACTGTAAAAGTAACGTATGTGGAGTACATCTGTGCTCACGGCCCTGGTTTTATTCAGTGGTGCACAGAAACATATTCAAAACTTTTTAAAAGAATCTCATTAAGCGGTCTTAAGGTCTGGCTTTTAAGAGTCAAGGCCGTTTATTAGTTTCTTGTTGCTGGCTGTTTCTAGCATCAGTTACCCCTATTCTGGATGCCTTAACAACAAGCCACTGCTAAATGCATAAGTAGACTACTTTTCTTTTAACGGGAACTCTGCTCTTTATTAAAGTAATTTTTGCCAGTGGGATCTGAAATGCTAGTGGAGGAGAATGCAGTGCCCAAGTCAACGCTCCCTGTCATTATTTGGTCAAGTAGAAATGATGTAAATTCCTGTCCTTCATTTCAGAAGCTTGAAGAGAAGCTTGTTATTCAAAAGGCTAAAAATAGGCCAGACCACCAGTCTTTTTTTAATTTTTATTTTTCCCCTTATAACTTATGCTCTGCATATCCTTACAGTATGAAGTCAGACAGATGTGACTACCCATCTTGGCTAAGATCTCCACTTGCCCTTGGTAGCTGAAGAGATCTATGTAACCATGGAATAATATTCGTTCTTCCAAAACTGAACACAGCTCTGAGTTGAAACTACTCCCACAGATGCTGTAGTGGAACAGCTGCTGGAATATAGAAGTACTGCCTTGTGATGTGATTTGTTCTGGACGTAGCTCTTGTCCTTTCTTTATAGCATCTGGTGTAATGTATATCAGAACTGTGGCTCGAAACCTTATGTATCAAATATATTCGTAGTTTATACACTTTGTCATTGGTGAGTTTCTTTTTCTTTTTGCTGTTAGCACACAGTACTGTCCTGCTAACTCAAATAGCAGGGTTTGTTTTTAGTATCCCTCTGTTATCTTTTCATGTCTTGTTTGCCCTGAGTTTCCCTGTCCAGGCTGACCAAAATCACAATATTAAATTACCTTCCTATTAAATTACCTTCCTTTTTTTTAGTTCCTAATTGATTTTTTTCTATTCTCTGTTTATCTTCACAGTCACTTTTCTAGTTACAGCTCTGATCTCTTCATTTTCTGAACCTTCCAAACTGCTTTTTTGGCCTTAATTTTTTCCTGTTTGCATTTGAGAAAAGTTTTTTCATCAGATGTAAATAGGGAAATATGGAATCTGAAAGCACAAATCATCGTGTCTGTAATGCACAGTCTTAGCAGTTACTCAATGATAATCCTCTTCCAGAAAAGGTAGCTTTGTAAGCAAAGAACTAATGAAAACTCATTTCCTATATATTTGTATGTAAAGGTTGGTCAACTTTGGTGCCTATGATACAAGGAATGGTATCTAGCGGAATTTTTTTCTTTCACAAACCCTTCATAAGGCGCTGTCCTATATGGGTTACTTGATAAGGACTGAGTTCACGCTCCAGAGTTTTCTTCAGCAGGGAATTCATTAAGTCATTCTTGCCCGTCTGGTTGTCTGACACTTCTAGATGCTCGAATACTTCTGCCCTTAGTGTCAGATTTGGTTATAAAGGACCAAACATTCTGGTTCACAAATTATTGAAGGATGACAATAGAGAAATACACACAGAAAAATTAATATTATTTCTCTTGGAAATTGTGCAAATCCCAAAAACATTTCGTTTGTAAGTAATTGTCAAAGCTATAAAATGCTTTCTGGCTCTGACCTTTAAACTGTTGTAGCCATAAGATGGCTGTGTCATTACTTTGGCTGAGTGAAATCAGCATCTGCAGCTTGGCAGCATTTCTCTGCGCCTGTCTGCGTGCAATACAGTAGCTTCTGCAAACTGCCCAGCCAGCTCAGGAATTTCAGGAGACACTTGAAGCCTCAGTGAGGAGAGGTCTGGTTTGACGGTGACAGCTACAAATGAAAAAGGAGAGACTGACAAAGTCCTGCTTGTGATTTGAGCACTGTGGGCATGAGGCAGGACTCTTGGATTCAGGGTGAGAATTCAGGTTCGTACGCCCCTTACTCTGCGCCGTCTGGCCCTTGCTCTTTGGGGCTATTCGCTGTCACCTGCGTCCGTCCCAGGGCACCTCTGCCCTGCCCTGCTCCTGCACCCTGCCAAAGAGCGGTATCTGCATTACCACTGCCGAGTCCTGCCTTCTCATGGCGTGCTGGACCCTGGCTCTTGGGTAGTTAATGGCTTAAATAATAGCTGATGCAGAGAGGAGTAGTTCCCGTCAGTAAGAGATTTGGCATATACAAGTGCTGGATTTAAAGTAGTTAGCTTGCTTACTGGTCTTAGTCTGCTGCAGCACATGGGGTTTGCTTTGAGCTAGCTTGCCTGATACATGGGTAGTGAGCATCACTCAATCCATGCTGAATTTATTGCTGGTATTAGGAAATTGCTACTTATACCACAGATGGTTATTTTAAGACTAGTTCATGCCTGTATGCACTGTATGGTAGTGGTCACAGGATAGTTGTGCATGTAGAGGAGCAAGGCCCTAGTTAAAAGGCATAACTTTCTTTCTCTACTGCAGTAATATAAAACATTTGGGCTTTCCTGTGAGTTTTGACTATGTAGCAAATACTTCAAAAATCCAACCCAATCTGAAGTCCTTTCAAGTTTTTACGTCAGCTGGGGAATGGACGTGGGGGAAAACAGGAGCCTTTTACTGTTAAGTCCAGATGTATATTATTTATTGTTCTATGACTTGATTTATTTTTAGGTTCAGCGGCAAAACTGAAATTGAAAACTAAAAAGTTTTAGTACTTGCATAAAACATTTTCAGTTCAGGACCTCAGCTGGGATTGTTTTTTTGTTGCTGTGCTGTTGGTTTTTTAATCCTAGTACCCAGTGGAATTTCTGTAACCATTTATTTGAAAGACAGCAGCAGTGGTGGTGCTGCAAGAGAGCACAATGTTCTTTTTGGGATAAGAGCCCCCTTTCTGTCCTCCTTATAAAAGCTCAGTTTGTCCTTTTTCAATATAGTAATTTTAGTGCTTCGGAACCTCATGGTATTTATCCTGAGTAACAGTCTCATATTTCCAAGCACAGTTTGCAGCTGCCAGGAAAAATTAACTTGAATTTTCAGTTCATTCAGAGCAACTGTAACTAGGAGTATTTTAGACTGGGGCAAAACTTAGAAATCGGAAAATAAAGTTTGGCCTGGTAATTCCAGGGCATCCTGAAATATCATTTTTATCAAGCTATATTTAAAGTGCTGAAGGTTATTGAATCATGGGATAATGAATCTTTATTGCTTATAATTTTTGAAAGCTCTTTTCCTTCATCTAAGTATTGTTTCTTTCAATTTATCCCAATGTTTCAAAATGTCCTTTTTTCATTTTCTGAAACGCAAGGGATTCTTACGTTTTCTAGCTTAAACTGTTTGCATTTTTCCAATTATCTCATTTTTCTTAAGTCATTTTGTTAGAAGCCTTTTAACTGTTGATAATGGCAAGAAAGGTTAAAGCATGTTTTAAGCTTTTGATACACAAACAAGCTAATACTCTTCCAGCTGCCATCCATTTTCCATCTTTCATGTTTCCAAGCTTGCCAACAACTTTTTATATTTGTTGCTTTGAGGTTGTCTCTTTAGCTATATGATGCATGTCCTCTGATCTAGTCATAATTCTAACCGTTTCCTCTCAAATGCATCTATGCTGTTATCCAAGAACAGGGTAAAATGTGGCATGTTAAAAGGATCACAGAATCGCAGAACAGCCCAGGGTGTAAGGGACCTCAGATATCTGATCCAACTTTTCATGATAAAGGGAGCCTAGATGATATTATCTAGAACCCTGTCCAGTTGCATCCTGATCTGTGCTGCTAAGCAGATGCTTACATGTCCTGTACGGAAGTGTCAGACCTCCCAGCATAGGTCTGGTGAACTTATTTACTCAATATCCATTTCTTGTGCAGGTTCAGTTCTGCATCACTTATAAACTGAGCATTTTCTTATGGAAGGGAATATGATTAAAATACACAGGAATAACTGATACACTGAGTAACAAGAACAATCAAAGTCAGAGCACATCTATCTGTTCATTTTTATGAAGCTTTGCATACTGAGAAGCTTAGTAATTTGATCACTTAAAGTATGCTTCCCAATTTAATAAATGGTCTTTCAATTAGATGTCTATTACGTACTTTGTATTTTTTTAATCAATTATGAATACTTCATACCTAGCAAACTGCTTACATTTTCCACCACACTCAAGTGCCATACACACTACATCACAATAATAAGTTCCTTCCTCACTTGAGTTATTTTTGTAAAGATGACTGAATTATATCACTTTATTCACTTTTCATCTCGCCTACTTTAGTTGGATGTGAGTTGTCAAAAAACACAGTAAAGTTTTTCTGGCTCATGCAATCAGAAATTTCATTAAGGAGATGATAGCTTTGTAAAACACAGAGTAGTTCATTTTATTTTGAATTAGTACATCAAGTATAACTCAGAGTTTCTTCAGTCTAGACTTCCAGTGGGAGTTTCTACATAGTAAATTGCATAGTTGATCTATCTTGTGAAGTTTCCAGTAAGCAAAAGTACTGTTATAGTTTGATTTCATTTTCCTGATGTTGACTTTTGTCTTTATTATTTGTTACGGCAACATCATCTGATCATAAATGTTCCAGAGCATTAAGTAGTTTAAACTATTCAGAATCATGTAGTCATTTAGTTTCTGTGTTGTTATTCAACTTGTACATACAATCTTAAAATTTTATCTTTTTCTAGATGTCTCGGGATGAGACAGTGTGTAAATACTGTGGCGTCAGCTATTTGATACTTCATGAATTTAAGGTGATGGAAGAAAAAGTAAAAGCAATGGAAAAGGAGATTACATTTTATGAAGGAAGTATAGAACGGGAAAAAGGACTTCAAGAAGAACTGCAGTCTCTTTACCAAGACCTTGAACACTGTCAAGCTGACAGGGAATCAAAAACAGAAAGGTCAGAGCGTATTATCTAGTCTGATGTTATTCCTCATGTGTATGTATTAGGTAATGTCATTTCGAAAGAAGTTAAAAATACAAATAAGATTTTTCTGTCATTTATCAGATGTAATGTACTGTAATATGTAAATCCTGTTTCACAGAATTCTCTCAAAGTGAGTTTTGAATTCCTTAGTACTTTAAAAACAGTCAATATATTTAAAGTGAAAGAAAGACCGGAAGGTGTTTCGGAGGTATTTCTCCCCCTACACTAGCACAAGGGGAAACAATCAAATATTTCATCTTATTTTGTAATAAAAATACTTGTAATACTTCAAAAGAAATTCCACGGTACTGGGAGTTTCACCATTCTGAAGTTTGTACTTACTGTCTCATAGTAATGCTAAAGAAATATCAGCATTCTTACCCTAAGAAGCTTACAGTTTACTATCTGTATGATGATGATACAGAATAATAAATGATGATACAGAATACTAAAACAATTAGGAAAATCTTGGATACTGCTTGTGGCTTTGTTCCTCAGAAACAGGAGCCTGCAAAGGCTTACTGGCAAGTATGCGAAAGTCCTAGTTAAAGGGGGAATTTTGTGTTCCCTAGAACTCCAGTACTGCAAAATATATATGTGGCTCTATTCAAGTTAACTGCTGTTAGAATACCGTGGTATAAGCAGTGGAATCAGGAACTTCTTGGTAATTCCTTGGTTGTCTGAATCAAACGGTTTGTCAGAAGCTTTTTATAAGAATGATATTATAACTTTAAGTATCAGGTCAGTCATTTTGATTCTATAGACTCCGATTTGGGGCATTTCTTGCATGACTGCCTCACACCTAGCAGCAACTGATCTAGGCCTGAAAACGTGGAGCATTTTGGGTGTTAAGGTGCTCTCTCGAGAGACTGGAAACACTAGAGAAAAAACAACTATGGGTTGTCTGTTTACTTTTTGTTTTGCGAATCATTCAAATACTGTAACAATTTAATGCAACTAGTAATGGATATAGTTAGGAAGATGTTTGGTAATATAACTAATAAAACATTCATTTTAACACACAAGTTCACACAAGGTTGAACAAAACGTGTTTTATGGATCACCCTGCTCATACTGTATTTTAGGATATTATTTTCATTGGAGCTGAAACCTCCCTCCACCCCTGCTCGCCCCAAAATGCTCTATGTTTTCTTTGGTTTAACAGCAGATTTTTGAAGAGTGCATTTGCTCCTTGTTCTTTTAATGGCTCTGGGTGGGAATTACAGCGTCAGTGTTCAGTGTGTTAGCAGATACAGTGACAGCATGCTCTTATTGTTGAGGATCATTTGCCAGAGGAAGACTTACATTTTCATTTAGCTGACTTTTCATACCAAAGCTGGAAGAGTTAATGAAAATTTTATCACTGCATTTTTTCCCCTGAGGCTTGGCTTGATTTAAAACCTGCTGATATCAAATGGAATACTTTCAGTAGGCTTTCATTCAGGCCATAAATCAACTGTAGTGCCTTGTTAAATCAGCTGTCTAAATATTCCTTATCTCCTCTTTACTTATCCTAGGTCTTTCGTTACCTTGTGCCGTTGGCATAAGCTAACTACTCAACATACTATCTTTCTCCTGGTTCTTGCACAGTTGACAAATCATTCTCCCCAAACTGCAAGTTTTTATCAGAAGCCAAATACGCCCCTTTCTATCTTTGATCGACCAAGAGATTTAATCTTTCATGTTAGATGCAGACTGTTTCATTTTTATATTCCTTTTAGGTTAAAGTATTGCTATTGTTTGTAGCTGTGGTTAACCTTGAAAGCCACCTGGGAACTTCAGCTTTTGTGGAACTTAGTTACCTACCCTTCTGGGACTTTGTCAGAAGAAGGGGAACTGACCGTCACGCAGTTAACTATACTGATTCAATCTAGCTATTCAAGTCTTGTTCTTATTTTGATACTGTATTTTGCCGGGGGTGGGGCGAGAAGCTTGTTCCAACTTAAAATCGTTTTAATCCAGAATACTCCCGTGAGAGCTATTCCTGAAGAGATGTGATACAGCTAGCTTGAAATAGCAGTGCCAGTCAATTGACATGATGACTAAGGCAGACTGGGCTGCACTGTGCTCGGCAGTCTGCACTGCTAGTTCTTTTACAAGGTACTGGTTACTGTCTGCAAGAGCAATGATTCATGCTTAGTTAAGCTGAAACGCTGGTGTCTCATTTGACTAACCATTTTTGGTCTGTTGCCTATTTAAACGTATTAGTAATAGGCACTGTCACTGCGGGTTTACTTCTCTAACTCATTGGAGGTACAGGTGTGGTGGAATGTAGCCCCCTCTCAGTGTGGGAGCCCTGGAACCCCTAGAGCTGAGTTTATTAGCAGGTTTTCCTCTGGCAGTGTTTCTTGAAATTTTTGATGCTGCATGAGGGTACCCTGTATTTATGGTCTGAATTTTGATAATTCTCCTAACTTCCAATGTAAGAAATATAAAATAGACTTAAATACTAAAGATGTTTTTTAAAGGTATAGTAGTGCTGAGCAACATGAATGTGACAAGAAGCAAAAAATTTTCATTATGTTTAGAAACCTGAAGAAGTATATAGATATCACTTAGTGAGACATGTCCAAGATTCCTCGTAAATATATTCCTGAAAACCATTTTTTACAAATCTAGCAGGAGGAGTTACATATTGGTTACCACCATGAGACTTAGGCTCCTGAGTAATGCATGTAGATGCTAGAAACCTTATCCATTATCTTTAAGATTTTATTAAATATGGAAGCCACACATTTTAACTTGTGGAAACTGCATTTTTCCATATGTATGCTTTTTTGTGTATATCTTTCTAATTTTGTTAGTTCCCACCACAATGGCAAAATTTAATAACCTGGAAAATGCTTTGCTGTTGAATTTGCCTAAAATAAATTTTACTTTTTGCAACATGGTTGCTTTGGAAAGCAACAACAACCAACTGGCTTTGTAAAGTCTAAACTTGAGGTAAATCATAAAGCAACTGGGCAGTGATAACACAGCACACAGCTCTACCGTTAACTGCCAACCTACAGTTCAACCAGTCTGGTAGAAATGACACGTAGTTCCTTGCCTTAGGAGGCTGAAAATACTGGAAATGATGAGTGGTACATGCTTTAAGAACTGTGTTAGGATTTTAAAAATAAGTTTTGAAGGCAAGGAGCACAAGGTGAAATGGTCACTTTTTTAATAGATTGTTATGTGTCTGTTTCTGTTGAATATTTAGTGATAAAGTGGAGTTGAGTTAGTGTCAAAATTGCTGAGAGCCAAGTCTGGATGAAAGAAACAATGAGGTAAAGAACTAACCTCTCCTTTTCTGAATGCGCTGTTGTCACAGACCTTGTCATGTTGGGTATGTACAAAGATAATCATCCTTACTTTTTTCTCAATATACCCGAGAAGCAGTGGCTACTTAGGCTGCCAGCCTGCTTGAAAGTCTGCAGGTGAAAGGCACCTGGGGTTGTGCCTACATGAGTTCTGGCTGTGCCCTCAGCTGCTTTGTAGAGACGTAGGTGATAATTTCATTGCCTAAGTCATGTGCTAGAGGGAAGTGTAGTTTGGGTACCCACCAGTCTGGATATGCTGTATGTGTATTTTAGTGTCTGCAGCTACATGTATTGGTATGGTTAAAAATTAAATTCAAGGTAGTCTTCTGAGACTGCATCAGTTCCTGTATGTTTTAAATCATTTGCCATTAGAAATGCTGATGATTGAAGTAACCTGACCTAGTAAGCTACATATATTGTTTTGTTTTCCCAGGCTAATAAGTATTCTTTTAACCTAAAGTTAGTGGGCATTTTGCCACTAATTATAGCTTGATATGGGCAGCGGGTATTTTGCTGGCATCAGTCTTTTGTGGAACCATGATCTAACGTACTGTGGAATAAATGCTTTTCAATGCATTCAAATAATATAATTGGATCCGTGCCCCTGTAAAAGAACACAGAGTGAGAAGTTTTCATCTGTCTGAGAAGCAAAGATGGAAGATTCAGCACTGAAGAATACCACACACGTTTTCCTTTTGCTTGGAGAATATATTTCCGTATTAAAAACAAACAACAACAACAAAATAATTGCAACCTTTCTGACTTGTTTTCGTTGGAACCCCTCTGCTTGGTCAGGACAGAGATGAAGCCTTAGAAGAAGAGGTTACAGTGATACACATCGTATGGGTATCATGTGGAATTCTTTATATGTTATTTGCTACTGTCCTTATCTTTAATTTAGCATGATATGTGGTCTCTCCAAAGAAACATATCAGAACATTGTATAATATGGTCTCTGAGATGGCCTGGACAGATTTGGAATATAAGGGTAATAGTGAGGTGTTTCAGGCAGAATATATGGAAAGGGTACCATGTGGATGAGTGACTCTGATCGTATCTAGCCACATCAGGACAGACGAGGACATTCTGGAAACTGGTCTTCCCAAAAATGAACAGGGAAACAAAAGGGGTCAGAACAGATGAAACTTTTCCAGCCTCATAAAAAGCTGCTCCCCAGTGGGTTATCCTGTGTCACAGGGCAGAGGAATATGGGACTGAGGGGAATGGGGTTCGAGTCTGACGGATCATTGCTTTCATGTCCCGACTGTGTTTATCTTTGTTCATTGCCAGCCCTTTGGAGGATCCTGCCTGCCCCTGCTCTGCCATGCTACGCTGTGGTGTGCGTTTCAGAGCTACATGAAGAAAACCTTGTTTCTGTTTGAAGATATTACCAGAGTTACTAATGTAACCCTCACATCTGTATGGCAGCTCACATACTTGCATCTTTCTGAAGATTTGTGCTTAAATCCGCTCGGTCCTTTAAAAAATGCTTTTAGTTTTCCTCGCCATTGCAGACATCTAGCCAGATATCATGTTGTGATATCTTTCTGTCTTAATTTAAATTTAAGTAGTGTAGTTTAGAAAGGTGCTAACCTGGCTATAGATCTTAAACTGTGTAGATCACTGTATAAAACTTTCCTATGAGGATTGTTCCTTTTGTCTTACACCTTCAGATTTTCAGTGTGCAGTACTTCTGGGTATTAATGCCTTTCCAGCTTCAATAGCAGTAAGACAGGTGGAATCCCTTCCCTCCCACTTACAACCCC
>VXAL01011024.1:245896-328446 GCA_013399475.1 Chauna torquata | reverse complement strand
AGGCAAAACAGAGAACCCCAAACCCCAGCATGGTGTTCAGGTTTGTAGTTTAATTAGAAAAATCTTTTGTTACATGACCTTTGGGAATATTGGAGTTTGTCTTTTCCAGTTTGTCACTTTGGATATTGAACTGTTCATTTGAAGATTCATTCTCTCCATATGGTCTAATCAGTCCTGGTTTCTTCTAAAATCCCAAGATTATGAGGACTATTGCAGCTATAAAGAGACCTTGCTCAAGGAGTTTACACTTCAGGTTTTGCATTTGTCCTAGTTTCATCTCTTTATCAGTGTTCTCCAGTCATTAACTACTCTGACTGCAGTGAGTGTGCACTTTCGTGTTTCTGTTTTTCATTTGTCAGAACTCTGTTGTTTGTTGTGTCACTATGGAGTGGTGGGAAGAAAGAAGGATTTAATTGGTGATTATGTCATTAATTAAGAAACAGAATTATGATGAACTCCTCCTATTTTGAAGCTAAGAACAAGGTATGAAAGATGTGTTTACAATATCCTTGATATTTCTAAACCAATTGGAAAACATAAGAAGCTCTGAAGAAATAAACCATATTTGATATTTTAAAATTATTTAGGTCATACAGTCGGTTATTCTTATTACATATTATTGTATCTGGGTAACTTGGGAGACTTGTGCATCTTTTCACTGTTTTAGAAAGCATGACTAACTGCAGAACTGTCATGTTTTTTCAGAATTTCAGAATATCATTTAACACCTGAAAAGAAATCAATTCATAAAGCAGTAAACAAGTGTACTTCACACTACAGGTGTTCTGGGCGAGTCTCAGGTGTGTGCTCCTTCAGGGCTTGGTGGAAAGAGGCAAGTAAATATAACAAGAAGAGGCATCAGGTGGGCATGTGCTTCAGTGAGTCCCTGGTTTTGCACAGATCATTTCCCAGCAAGAGGAAACAATGGGTTGTTTTTTTCATTGCGGGGGAATGTACAGCACATAATAAGTGCTGGATTTTTTTTGTCTCTTTATGCATTTAATTCTACTTATAGACAGCTCAAGTTGCAGCGTAAAGAAGTGCACAAGAGCTGTTTTGTACTGGGAAGTGCCATGTGCATGTGAGTTTTTTTTCTGGAGGGAGAATATGAAGTTTACTAAGAAATAGTGCCTTCAAAGTATTTAATTGTTTTGTAGTGTAACAGTACATACTTCAGTTAGCTGCATGATAGTTTTAGGGTGTACTTATTAACCAGGAAAAAGCAGAATTTTGTGTAATGCCAAAGTGTTTTAATATGTTCCTTTCAGTTCTTGCAAACTGATCTGTATGCTCCGTCCTGATGGTGTCCTCATGATGACTCAGGTATTGCTCAGGCTTGTGCAGAGAGCCAGCAAAAGGCATGATGGGGTTGAAGTGGGACACAGGTCCTGTGTTCACCCTCTGTATGGCAGTGAATTTCACTTTTATACTTAAACGAAAACAGGAAAAAAACCCACCATTGACAAATCTTGTCACAGTCTCAGAAAGCCAATCAACACAGTGGTTTGGGGAAATGACCTTTTGCTGTTACACTCTTACGTAAAGGATGTTGAAGCCCATGACTTCCCTATACAAAACAGGCTCTTTGCTGACTGGCAGTAGCCCAGTCCCACTCTTAATGTGTTAAAACTGATTGTTCTGGTTTTGTCAAATTTTCTCTATTAGCATGATTAACTGCTAAGATCAATTATTAGTAAACAAAACACACTTGCTCACTAAGGTAATCCAGAAGTGTGATTCATGAAGTGCAAAACTCTGCGGTAAGGTTTAGCCTTCTCCCAAATTCCTCATAAAAGGAGCTGTCTTTGGTGAGACAGAATTCCTTATCTGGAAGAGACAGAAACAGCAGTCAGTGGAAAATGCAAAAGGTAACATGAAATCTGTGTTTTTGCTTCCATGCATGCTTTTCATATATATTTCACTTTAAATATTTTCATATTTAGTAAGTAAAATTAAAATTTAGATTAAAAATCACAGATTTTTAGTATCTGAGAATAGTACCACATAATGCAAAAAAGGCCTTGAGAATTGTTTACCAACAAGAAAGCTCCAGCAAAAATTCTACAAAAGTCTATGCATGCATCCATAAAGTGCTGGTTTTGTTCTAGAAAGTAATTCGTGTCTCTCAGTGCAGATTTTTCTATTAGGCGTATATTGTCAGTTCTTTCTTTGCTTATTGTTTAAACAGATTATATGCTCTAGTTTTTGAGATTTCCAATTTCAGTGCTTACAACCCTTTGCAATTACGGAGACTAATTCCTCTGTACCCTCACATGGTTCCAACGCTGAGTCCCTGCGCAGCATCACGTGCAATGACAAGGTCTGTATTTAACTATTAGTTACAGAAAAGAGATCCAGAGGTCATTGTGTACCTTAACTTACTGTGGACAACACAATTGCATATGCGATCTAAGAAGTGCTTAGGTATTACCTGGTTATGATATTCATAAATTGTCAGAAAATTGAATTTGTGTTTAGTATCCTGTATTGCATGGTAGATACAAGAAAATGCTATGATGCACATTTTATTTTATTTTTTTCCTTTCCTCTAATTGGTGGTCATTTATTTGTTCATACTATAAGCTCAGCTTCAATTGCTTTCTTATAGTGAGTTACTATCTGTTTTTATGACTGCTGGTTAGAAGCGAGAAAGCAAGAATGACCCATCAAGAATTTTTTAATAAATAATTTTTCTTGCCTGCATTTACTTCTACTTTAAAATTTAATGTGAGAATTCTAAGACTGATCAATAGCTGTAAAATGATTCTGGACATAATTACAGAGCTTTAAATGGTTTCATTCAGTGCATGCTTGGACAAAAAAATCTCACTAAAATCCACAGGGCTTCTGCTTTCAAAGCGAAATTTGAAAGCTCTGTGGTTATTTGCTGAGCAAGGTTAATACACTGTGTGCATGTGCGTATAGGAAAACATGTTATTTTCTGGAGTCCTCTGTGACCACATAGCGATGAAGTTTGGATGGGACCAAAGAGTGAACTCAGGCTGTTCCTTGAATACCTCTCCCATGTACTGAGACACCTATTTTAAATTTGGCCTTTGAGTTGCTCTTGAACTCGACTCTGCTTTGACGACTGCAGAGCAGGAAGGTGGCTGCCCAGAAGCTGGGGTAAAGGCTCCCGGCCCCAGCTGCGTTCTGAAGGATTCCCTGGCGCAGGAGGCGAGATGGGATGCGTGGAGTTCTCTTCCTGCTCTGGATCACAGGGCTCTGTGGATTTGGAGGTTAGGGAGCCTCTCATCAGAGGGAAGATACAGAAAAAGAGGTTTCATTTGTGGCAAGAAAGAAGTAGTAAAAAGATGAGTTTACTCAGATTGTGACTTGGAGTTCAGACGAAAAATTTAGTTTCTCTTTGTACTCCAAGATGTGACGTATGCAACAGACTTGGCTCATGAGCAAGACATTTGTCTAGTCTGTGGGGGGAAAAACCCCATCAAATGCATAAAATGAAATATATTTCTATTACGTTAGATTTGTATTATGTTAGGGAAACACAATATATTGTCTTATTCCATATATAATTCTGCAGTCACTACTGTACTTGCAAGGACTAGAAGAAACTAAGAAAATTTCTGATTAGGAAGTATACTCATACACCTTGAGAAACTTCTGTTGGAATTTGCTGATGCATATATATAGTATAAGTAAGAATCACCTATAAATTTGCCTTAACACCATTTCTTTTTTACACAATCATCAAATTACTCATAACTGTAATCTCATTTTTCTATCTGTTGAGTCAGATAACTCTGCTGACTTATAAAAAGTTATTCCTGAGTTACACTGCTATGACAGAGACTATGTAAATTGTAATTACTGAAGATGAAATTGGTAGCTGGATTGGCAGTGCTGGGAAATACAATCTTAGGTTTCTTCAAAGATGAATTTTGAACTCGTTGTGACAAGGCAGTCATCTTTCTGTCGCTGTTTTCTAGACCTGTTCCAGAGTTTTACCTTTGCTTGAACAAAAGTTACCCAGGCAGCCTTCACAATACACTTTATATTTCTGATGAGTTAATAAAGATAATAATTAATGCAAGATTTGAAATGACTGTCAGCCTACATGAGACTTGTTAGAGACCTTCACAAAAAGCTTCTTGATTGGTTGTCAGAGATAATTTTCATTTGCCGTCAAATTGTGCCGTACGCTAACCTGCAATCCGCAGGTGAATGATTCTGTAGCGGCACATAAAATCTATGCAATAGTCTTGTCTTAACTTGAATGGGCTAAAGCTGAACAGAAATTCTTGGTTTTGTTTGTTTGTTTTTAAAGACAGTTATGAAGAAGGTTCTGGATGATGTGCGCAGAGAGTTTCAGACCATGCAATTTTGTACATACGCTATGCTAAATTTATGAACAAGTATTCAGCTTCATAGGGATGCACACTGACTTGTCTATTGGAAGGAATGCAACATGCTGAAAACAAAATGAGCAACTCAGTTGGTTCTGAATAGGTCCTGCAGTTTCATGGAGCTGAAAATACTGTCGTGGGACTTGTTCATTGGCAGTGTGCTCCAGCCTCCTCTGTGCACGCTGTCCCTCCTTACTGCAGGGAGCGAGGGGTGCAGTTCCTCTTTCAGGCTTAACTGGGCCCTCCTGGGACTCGTAGAGGGGTTGTGTACCACGCAGCCTGCAACAGGGTTCGTTTTTCAGCTCTTCTGAGAAATGCAACATCTTAAATTTGAACAGCCGTGGTAATTGCTCTTGTCATTGCTTTTAGGACAATGAGTATATTTGTTGGCAAGAATCCCTTGCAACTACTTTATTTTCTCATGCTATTCTTTTCATTGTCAGCACTAGTAGTTAACATGTTATAACTCAACTCCCACTCTGTGCAGGCTTCCTCCTGTGTTCGCAAAGAAAGTATGCCGGCTGCAAAGATAGGATGTTAATTTTCACAGTTCATGTGAAATACAGGACAGAGGACAAGATCACTATGTTCTCACACTTCTCTTTTAATTATGGCATTTAATGATCTATTAAACTCTTTCCTTTGTGCTAAACATCACCAAAATAACATGCTTGTTTTTTCCTCCTCCTTATGAGAGTAGATGAGAGTAGAGAGAGTGCAACTGTCTTGCATTTTCCACCTGTTCTTTTGTGTGTGAATGATGGGAAAATACTGATAATGTCTCTTTGCACTCTGCGGCTGCAATTCTATGCTAACCTCATTACATCAAATCTTTGGCATGAAAAGAAAATGTCTGTGCTTATTTGCAAGTTTCATTTTAAAACAAAAATCCCAATAAATTTACAGGTAGGTATGGGTAAATTTTCCTAGCAAAATAATACTGGAATTTTCTTTATTTTTTTAATGCTTTTTTTTTTCAGTGATCACAGTTGAGCCCAAACAATTTGCTTTTTAAATACTAGATGTTCAGTTATGGTTTTGGCAGAGCTCTGCAGATCCAAATTTCTTTATCAGGACTACTGTTTTTTAAATTTGCATTTTGTGCAAATGCATCATAGATGATCCATCTGATAACATTAGCTAATGTACATGAATATTAAGGCTTAATTTTTTTTGACTATAAATCATTCTCATTTTCTTTTTATTTTTAAATTTGAAGCAAATGCTAATGTAATGCTTCTGCTGTCCTTTGGTTTTGTAAAATACTTGTGGATTCAAGTATTGTTTATTTACTAGTGACAGAGAGTCACTAGTAGACAGGTCATTTGCTTTACTTGCACTAGATTAACAGTAAGTGTTGAAAGAGACTAGCTTTTAAATTATAAATCATTGTAGTCGTACTTTCAGGGATAGAAGAATATACTAGAATGACTACAACTAGCAGCTAAAAAAAGTTGTAAACTACTAGTGACGGACGTGTCATATGTGGTATCCTCTTTGCACATGTTACATGGGTAGATAGTTGGGCTCAGCTGTCTGTTATTTCCACACGGTTCCATTCATTTCATTACAATTGTGGGAATAACTCAGGAGTTGTTGAAAGAACAATATTTTAAATGTATTTATTTACACTGCTACAGCTGTGCTTGAAAAATAAACAGGTCAGAACCACTGCTATAATGAAGAAGTTCAAAAGCTAAATTTCAGAGGCAGACAGAAATGCATAGGTCAGCTATCTACTCCTTTGAACTGGCTGGCTGTGTTTGCTGGGGCACGAAGGGGGGTTGTATCCTGTGCATGCAACAGGCCAGCGCGTGCAGCTGTGCACAGCTGTGGGGTGACAGAAAACTCCCCAGTGCTCCCGAGGGGCCGCCCTCCTACTCCTCTCCTGCGAGCAGATGATGGTGGAAGAGAAACGCTGGGTTGGTTCTCCTGTGTCTTATCGTGGGTCTGTTTTATTTCAAAATATACATACAGAACTTAAAGCAAGTCAAAGGAGAAGGACGCGTGAAGGTTGTTCAGCTGGTTCATCTACAGGTAAGTTTGTCGAAACTTAAAGATGGCTTTCATTTATAGGCATATATAATGTCCACTAAGTGGATTTAAAAAAAAAAAATTAACAAAAAAACCCCAACTATGAAAAATCCACATGCCAACGTTAGCAAATACACCGAACAGCCATCCGTAGTGGGCGTCTCCGCGTGTTCCCAGGGGGTCTGTGAAGCGTGCACAACTGTGGGAATGAGCTGGGCTGTCCCGTGCCACTGGTCTGGCTGTCGAGTGAGGGGAAGGCTGGGAAGTCCCACAAGCGGGGTGGGTCCCTGCCGGGTGCTGCCTGATGAGACAGCTGGTTTCACTCCCACTTTTTCGGGGTGGGAAGGGCGGTGAGGATGGAGAACAGCCCCTCTGCCCGGCTGGGTGCCGCGGCTGTGCTGGCTGTGCAACAGGGTTTTGTCGCTTCGTAGTTACTATACATCTCAGTTCGAATGCTGTTGTACATAACCATAACCACATACCTTCTGTTTCTGCTCGCTTCTCCCCTAGCACAGATATTCAACTTATAATCTCATTTACATAAGCATAACTGAAGCACAGATGTGACAAACATTAATCTGCACTTCTAATAGGAGGGAGGGTGCACATTATATTTGTGAGTTCTGATAACACTAAGCTCTTTTCCTTTCCCAATCCCAGATTTGTGATCTTTCTTTGGTACCGGGTTTGATGGAAATGCCCAAAGTACTCACCCACACTGTAGTTTAAAAGTCTGTTATATGCTGTTGTGATGAAGCAGGAGAAGACTTTTCAGTGTATTCAAGGCAAATACTTAGAGCGTGTTGTGACAGCGTCTCCTTCGATCCTTTTCTGTAGGATGTTGCTTGCAGGTGCCCAAGGAGAACCGGGGCTCTGGCAGGACCCAGTGCCCTGCCAGAATATGCCAGGTGGAGCAACCACGTTGTGGCCTTCCAACTCTGTCTTGTGGTCAACAGTTTTCCGAGCCCAAACTCTGTTGGTGGTTTTTTTCTTTTTTTTTTTTTTTCCTGGAAAAAAGGGGGGAAGTAAAGAGAAATGAACGCATGTTTTCTCTGGCATATCATGAGTCAAGCTGGGAACATAGAAGCCTAGCTCTAGTCCAGAACTTAAACCTCCCTGAAGGAAAATACAGGAAAATAATCCTACTAACTTGACATTTTTGATCATTTTGATACCAGTGTCATTACCTGAGTACATACAAGTAACATTTAGTGTAAACATTTTAGTGAAAAGTTTCTCTTTAGCTCTTTAAAATGACGCTGTGAAGCAACAGAGGCCTAGATTCCTGTTGGTGTAAAAATAATGGACAGAATATGTTTGTATTTTTCCATTATTATTTGCTGAGCAGCGTTAACTCAGCAATGCATGAGAACTAGAATGTGAAACGGCAGAGGAAAATGAAAACAACCAGTTGGGATTCATGTTTTACAAATGCCTGAAATCGCGAAATAGATGAACAATCTCAGTGGAAAAAAATTGCAGTGATGGTAACCAAAAATTCAGTATTTTCTGTTGGCTGGCTTTAGGCAAGTTCCCCTGCGGCGTGGAAGAGCTGTTATCCTTTGCTGCACACCCTTGCACCTGCGTGCAGAAGCCTCGCAGGTGGCGGCGGTGCCTTGCATCGCCCCGCGGGACGAGGCCCCTGCCCGTCGGGTGTTGTCAGGCCCCTGTTGGGCTGTTGGTCAGCCCGCGCGTCACAGAGCAGCATGTGGTTTTGGAGGATGAACAATAAACACTGACTCAGGGGTTGGTACCTCCGTATGTTGGAAATGTTGTAATTTTTCAAAAACAGTACTTTTGAAATATATACCTTAACTTTAGAATGAAAATTAGCTGTAATTTACATAAAACCTGTTCTTCCATGCCCCTAAGATTAAAAGCATACTAGTAAAAACGTGACTATGATTTAAACAACTGGGTAGTTCCATGTGGCACCTGTGGATGAACACTGGATTCTTAACGTATTTATAACAGCACACATGAGCTGATATTGCACAAGTACACTTCCATGTTATTTTACAAGTATATTATTGGTATTATTTTGAGAGTGTTGCTGAAGTGTGGGCTTAAGATAAATTCTCTCCATTTGAAGGTCTGATACAATCTGAAAAACGCAGTTATCGTTGTTGGAAATACTTTAGTATATTTTTATTTTAAAGTTGAAACAAAAGTTAGAGATTGGCTAATAGTGCAAGTAATACTTTGTTTTATTTATATCTATAGAATAACAAACCTGACAATGGAACTAAAAAACAAGCAAGATGAATTAAAAAATGTCAAAGAAGATTTGCGGTATTTCCAAGAAGAAAAAGAAGCTGCCTATAAGCAATCACAGCTGCTCAGGTAAGAACCCAGAAAGAAATGCTGAAGTCCTGCCTCCTGTGGCATGCAGTCAATTGAGAGGGTTGAGCAGAGTTGCAGGCACAGGCAGGAGGAATATAGTGAGTGAGAAGTGTTTGTAACCACCCCAGTGTTTCTTGCTTCTCCAGGATATAGTGACATGCCATAGTGTTAGCAGAAGTAATTAGAGAACTTCACTCCTGATTGCTGATATTATTAGCAACAGACTAAGTTCTGCACACATTTAAAGTCATTAAATAACACTTAAAAGCAGTGCGTGCTGCTTTTAATGCAGTGGAGATACAGTATTTCCTATATATGTTGTCTGTGAGAGTTCAGCACAAGCCTGGATATATAGTTATTTAAGCATTATTGCTCTGATTTCTCAATAGAAAGTAATTGTACAGTTTCATTTTTACATATAAGTTTAAAATCAACATTTAGAAGGGTGAAATTTATTATAAATTCAGTGTTCAACATATTTCATACACTGAATTGTTGAAACTCAATATACTATAAAATATGTAGCAGAAAAGTAGTTATGAAGTTTACTTTATCAGGTTTACAGATAATTAAGATATTTTGTCATGTATATTTGCTCTTAAAAACTTATGTCTGGTATTATTTTTCTGTCTTGCAGAAGTACATTGGAACACCATTGCTCCGCTCTGAACAAGGCTGTCTCACTGTTTCCTTTTATCAGAAGTGAACTAGAAAGTATTAAAGAAGTCCTATCCAGTAATCTAGAGAGCTGGGCTGCCCTGAAAGAAGAAATTTTTCTACAGATAAAAACCGTTAGCAAAGAAGCTTTGACAGGTAAGTTATCATGTTGCAATAGTTTCAGGCAAAGTGATACCTTTTTTGGTAGTTGAGTGCACCACAGTAAATTAGAAGGTAAAAATAATTAGATCATTTCTAATTCTGATATTTAATTTGTCCAGATGCAGAGTAGTTTGAGGTGCTGTGGCACTGTGTGAACGGAGCTGAACTCAGTCCAGCTCCTGCAGGATTAGTGTGCGGCACCAGTTGTTCAGTTGGCCAAGTACGACTGAAACAGAAGTAATGTAAATACCATGAGTGCGTGGATATGAACCATAAATAATATAAATACTTACTATGAGTGTGCAGATATGATTGCAGTGCAAAGACTTGGAGATATTTTAATTTGCCACGTCTCCTGTTGCCAGTTTTCTTCACATGCCCACACAGATGCAGTACTATACCGCAGTGGGGCAATATCCTGGAGCATCGCCCTCTCGTCGCCTGGGCAGGCTGTGCCTCTTCCCTTGAGCAACCCACTGGTGTCCGCGTTGGGTTGTCTCCAGTACATGGGCCACCACGTACGAGCAAGCCTGTGCCTGGCACGTAGTGGCTACCCCTTCTTCTGTGCCTCAATAAGAGCAAGTAATCCCCAAATACCACTGGCTTTATCTGAGGGGTCTTTGGGATTGAAAGGGACATGGAGCAGCCCATGGGCTGAGGGTAGCTCAGGTGGCCCACAGCCTGCTTCCTGCTCAAACAAGGGCAGCCTTCAGGAAAAGAGAAGCTGGGAGCAAGTCACAACTGGTGGCTTGTTTGGGAAGGTCATACCCAGCCCTCAGGCTGGCAGTTGGACTTGGAAACTCGGATTTATCCTTGAATACTGTTTTTGCTCTGCCTCAGTTAAGAGATTAGTTTTGCTGAAAAACGTGTGCAGTAGTGTAACGACAGACTGCACCATCCAGAGCATCCAAACAGGCCATGCGTTGGCTTTTGTAACTTCAATACTCTTTGTACATAATTTTCATATATGTATTTCTGTCCTTATAGTTTCTCAGTGTGTTCTGCATGTATCAGTTGATAAACCAATGCTCTTTTTGCACGAGGAGGAGGTGCATGGGTCGGCTGCGCCGCAGGGGCGAGCGGGCGCGCGTCCCCCTGGGATGGCACCCTGGTCCTACAGAAAGCACGGGGTGCTCGGCGCCAGCAGCAGGGAACCCAGGCGGCAGGGCTGCTGCCCACTGCCACCAGCAGGATGGGAGAGTCGCGCTGTAGTGCTCAGCTGTTGTGCGAGCCATCAAGTTAAATGTCAGCGTCGGTATCTTGCATTTTGATTCATGACTTCATCTCCTAATTAGACTGAGCACAGAAAGTATTGTGTGTTCCTAAGAATTCCTCTCTTCCTGTGTTCTCTGTGTTCTTTCTAGCTAATAAGGAGAGTATGTACATTCTTTTCTGCAGACATCTTCAGATTCAAGGAGTTTCATACCTTTGTAAAGCTTCTTTTCTGGAGTATTCCTTGTTTTATTTGCTGTAACTGTATATAGAGAATATCTGTATTGAGACAGAAGCACAGCCTTTCAGGTTCTTTTAAGCATTGTCTGTGCTATTATGGGTGCTACATATCCCCAGCTACATTCAACATATCCCACTGAGAACAGTGCCACACTCTGAATGTTATATTCATCCTTAAATCTAGCTTTCTAAATCAAAATGATGTAGTCGCACATATTTTTTTTTGTCCTCTGACTGCTGTTCAAAAGCTTTTATCTCCTGTTTTATGAGTTGTTAACATATGGTAACATGTTAATATATAGTTATTTTTTATTTAACCTTACTGTTTTTTGCAACAAGATTTTCAGAGCTTGTTTTCTACATCATCTTTTGAGAAGAAAAAAGTTGCATGAAGCACTACGTTTTATGACTAGACCAGTTTGCTTAGTTAGTTTGGAAAACAAACAAACAAAAAAACATATAAAACCCTTTTGTGTATGTAAGTTATTTAGTCTAGGTTAATCAATGGCAAGAGGTATAAGAACTTAAACTCTTTTGTAATTTACATCATTTAGTCTAACAATAAATTGATATAAGTGTGGAGTAGTTAGGGAAGATTGTAGATAACAAAAATATTTGCAGCACAGCAATAATCTAAAATTTGCATGTGAGCAGCATAAAAATACATAATAGCTGACTTGACAATACAATTAGGCTTCATCTAGAGAGCATTGTCATTACTAATATAAATAAAAGTGATATAAGTTCTTTGGACAACAGAACATTTAGGTCTCTAGTTGGAGAGGGCATAGAAAAGAATTGCAACTATTGGAAATGTTAAAGGGTGCTCATCAAGCTAAGCTAAGCTCAGGAAAAGTTATGAAAATGTAGGAGACTCACTATACCCCACCTCTGAGTTACTTATGTACCTTGCAGTAAAAACTACCTGGAAAGCTTCTTTGGGACTGCTGCTTTTCTAAGTTGAAAAGCTGATGAAAGATAGAGTGAAAAAGCCTACCTTTTGTGTAATGGATTACTTTAGCAGCAGGAAGGAGAAAGTAAAACGTACTACACATGCCCAAACATCTTCTGAACCAAAAGTTTCAATTTGAGCTTTAGCAGAAGCTAACCCCTTTGATATCTTCTCAATTTAATTTCAAAACAAGCTTGCAGATGTTTTTGTATGTCAACAATGGCTGTGTATCTTCTCAAGATAAAAAATTTGGATTCAAATATTTGTCACCTGTTACTTCATTTGGAATACATATATTTTAATTTGATATTGTGATCTTAGAGGAAATACGTGTTATTGCTTAGAATAAAATTTGTATACTTGTCAGTAGTATCTGTTTGGCTAAGTACAGGTCATCTATGTAAAGAGGTATTGCACGAGGCACTTCCTCTGGCCATCTACACTCTCAGCAGCAATGTTGCTTTTGTAGGTGGCTTTCACTGACCCCTACCCAAACTAGGGTTACAGAATGCTGAGGTCGTAAATCAGAAGAGCTGCTTTTTAATGAAGAAGGTAAATTTGACAACAGGCTATATGATTTTTCTCCTCAGAAATACCCAAATTGAATCAAAGGTTAGCAAAATCCCAGAGAGAGAATGAGTGTCTTCAGGAAAAGGTAAAACATCTGACGGTGGTGGCCGACATGGTTGAGCTGAAAACTCAACAGCTTCAAACTTCTCTTCAGCAAGGGAATGAGCTACAAAGTAGGTGCCGTGAGCTACAAAAAGAAACATTAGGTAAGAGAATTTTGAGATTCTAAGGAAACTTCCAAATAAAATGAAATGCAAAATTTTTTTTGAGTTCTGGCTGTTACTGTGAGTGCACTCAACAGCTGAAGTCAGGCCCTAATGAAGCATGGATGTTGCACAGTCAGAAAGACAGCATGTCATTCTGATGTCTGTTACCCAGTTGGAAACAAGAGGCAGTTTGAGTAAGAGAAAAGAAAGGAAGGAAGGGAGGAAAACAATGCAGATGGTGGTAATACTGTTCCGCTGTTACCCGTCAACATGTAAAAGATCAGGGAGAAGGCTCTGAGATTAAAATGTAAAGAGGTGCTCTCATTTTGAGTGGGAAGGCCATGCTCATCTATCAGCATCAGAACTGATAAACGTGCTAGGCTTAAGCCAGTCTCTTTTCTCCTAGATTCATTGAACTTGCATCTGTCTAATGATTAGACCTTGATAGTTTGTCTGAAGAACGTCCTCTTGAAAACTGTAAGAGCAGTGGTAGCACGTGGAATTATAATATCTTGTGAGCTTTGTTGAGACAATAATTAATTGGAAGAAGATTATTATGTAGTTATGTTAGTATCTCTTGAATCCGTTTTCTTCATAAAGCAGTATTGTATTCATGGTGTTGGCTCAGAGACGTTTTAAGGCGTTCAGAACATATAGAGGTTGTGCTGTTCCAGGCATGGCTTTGAGTCATCAAATAGGCACTGTAATTACCATGCTGCCTTATGCACAGTATGTAATTTCAAATTTAAAGCAGTAGCTCTCAGTGCTAGTCATGATGAAGGAATTTCACTGATCCTTCAATAGCAGTGGTAATACCAAATGTGAGACTGAAGAGTGGAAGACCGCAATGTCTGCGGAAGACTCATCATTCAGCGAGTTATCAACCCAGATTGCTGAGGGCAGTCTTTATTTCTGTCACTGGATAACTACTGTTAGGGAAGCTCCAGCAGAGATGGGTTTGGATGCCAGATATGAGCAGATAACTTTACAGCCTTCTCCAGGCACTGCCCACGCAAGAAATAAACTTTATATATCTTCCTTTTTGTGGTATTTATTCACAAAACTTTAAATGAATACAAAATCAGTTAGACTTGGCTCTGAGAAGCTTCTCGAAGGACTATTCACAGCATACACTTTTGTCCTTTTTGTATACTTCAGAGTATTCTGTGTGTTTTGTTCCTTAATATATTTTTTCTGTCTTTATTTACTCTGAAGTAACCCCAGAGATTGAGCTCAGAGACTCTTAATGTACTGGAAATTGCTTGAACAGGCAGTATCACTGAAAAGATAGCCAAGGTGACTGGCTCAAAAACAGCACAAGAGTTGCAGATCCTGCAATAATACTGACAGCGATGATTTATTACAGTGGATTAAGCTTTTCTTTCCCTGCTAGAAGGGTAACATGGACGGAAAGTTTGTTTGGTCCTTAGTGTGGTCTTATGCCATGCAAAGAAAATGCTGTACTAATGAACTTTAGGACAATCTGGATGTTCTGCTGGAAGTGCGGTTATTTACAAGTCAGCTTGAGGACATTTGTCCCTGATACTCCGTTCAGAATCTATGCATCAGTGGTTTGGTACCTGATCGCTACCTGGTTTTTTACCTAGTGTCTCACATTGTTACATTTTCTAAGTAGCAGTGGACATAAAATGTTTGTTTTGCCCTAATACCTGACTTTCTTCTGTGTTCAATATAACCAGAAAACTTATTTTCACTTTCTTTTTAGGAATAATTTATCCACTAACTTTGTATAAACAAACACAAATAATGGTAAGTCATAAAGCAGTTAGACCATTTATTATTTGTCTTTCTCTAGAAATCTGAGTGGGTGTACTAACTGACTGCGATGAGAAAAACATAATTACATTTGACACTTATTTTTCAGGTGCAAAAATTAAGAATGTAAAATAATCTCAATGCAGAAATAGCTCCTTCTCAAGTGCACTTTGACATTCCATTTGTGTTAAAATGCCTTTTAATTCTTTATACGAAATAAGAAACTTGTGGGTGGCACAAGTGAAACTGCCAGTGCTACCGTGCAGCCTGTTGTAGTTCCCTCCTTAGAGTAAGCAATGAGAACGGTCCTGCTTACAATGTTCAGGACTGAAGATCTTGCCTTCACAAGGCACCGCATTCGGTATATCTCAGACAACCTTACGTGTTGCTGAGTAAAGTGGCTGGATGTGCGCATGTGAGAGTTCCGGTGATCTCAGCGGTAGTTCACATGCATTCTTGGGAGCTGGAATGTTGGCACTCGCTGCTGCTGTAGAAAGTCTAAAGTCCATTTAATTCGGTATCCTGTCCTCACCACTGAAAAACAGCGTAGTTCAAAGGAAGGTAGAGGAACTCTAGAACAGCAATTATGGGATAATCTGTCTTCCTTACGTGTCTCATCCTGATCTAGGAGGTCCTTGAGCCTAATAAGACAATCTGTTAAGCTTTGAAATATGTGGCTTAATATCTTTATATAAGCTATTTGTATCGTCACATTTATTCTGGTGTGAAAACTACCAGAGTTATAATTAGAGTTCCCTTTTCAGTTTTGTAAAGCTGTTTACTTCACAAGTTCCTCTAAATAAGTTCTGTAGTTTTGTTTACATGCATTGTAAAAATACATTTTCTTGCTTAGTTTTCCCCACCTTTTAACTTCTTGGAGAATTGCCTTGTTCTTATGTTAGAAGATGAGAGGAAGTTGCTCGCAGTCAACTTTTTTAAATTAGTGTGTTATATATTTGTGTGATGCTTGCATGGCTTTATGGCCCATATTCTCAAAACTTGAACTTAGTTCCTTAAGTTAGCACACTGCATCAGAACATCACACTAAGGAGTTATATTTGTTACAGTTTTTTGTCTTTAATATGCATAACATAGTGCATTAAGTGTAGTATGTAGTGCCACATCATGAGCAGGTTCAGACTAGCTCACACAGAGCACCTCTACTTGTGGCGCTGAAAAAACCGTGATCTTTAAGCTTACAAAGAAGTTTCTGTTCTAGAGACCCTATTCTACTCTGTGGATCTTTTTTTTTTCTTTTTCTTTTTTTGTTTGTTTTTTAAGTATTGTTGTATAAGTCTACCAAGATTGCTCAACATTTCCTATTAAAAGATCACTGTTTTCAATGACTTAGAGTATTACCAAACTTAACTAATCAATGATTTTTGAATAGTAGTTCCAGTAAAAATGGACATAGCTTTCACAAGGGTAAGATGCTTGGAAAAATCATTGGATTTTATGTTTCAATCTTGCTATGCAAAGACTTTGTTGAAAAAGCATGAACCTTCTGTTCCTTTAGAAAGGACTTTGAGATGGGAGGTTTGACAGTGTTCTTGATGTGGAGGACCATGTTAAACTGATGTCTAAGCCTCTGAAAACATTGAATATCTATTTGTTACTGTGACGGCATAACTCTCCATTTGGTTTCTGTTTCCAGAACACCCAGCTGAGCAGTACTTTCCCATGCACTGCTTGTTCGCATGTCCCCATGGTGCTGGGCAGTGGGACAGAAAGCAAGGAGGGATACGGTGGAGACAAGCGAGGAGCAGGAGTCAATATGTTAGGATGTCGTGATGGAGAGGTCAGGGAACTGATCTGTAAATGAGCCAGGGAGCACACACTGAGCAGTGAGATGCAGGTCTTGAATAGCTGGAGTTCTTTCATCCTACAGCAAAAAAACAATATGCCATTATATCCTGAATGAGTATTTGGTAATTCGTAGTTATAAAGCATGAAAAAACAGCTGGTATTAATTTTTTGTTTGACTTCAGCACTTACCACAATCACTAATGCAGGGTTTGTGTTGCACTGTGTGTATCTTATGTGCATCCTAGGCTTTGGTTGTTCAGTGAGATAGGATGATGAGAGCCATTTCCCTTTTGGTTTGAGACCTGAAGTCTACTGTCCTGCTCTCGTTTTGGGTCATCCCCAAATCCATGGTCACAGCAGGGAATACATTTCACAGAAGGAAACTGGAGCTGGGTACTAAAAGAAAGAATGTGATCTGTGTAAGATAGCTGTGCTGCCTGGTGGCTGGGACGAGGGTGCTCTCAGCAGTACATGTTGAGCAAGAGCTAACGTGCATGGCTGGAGGCAGCATCCTCATCCGTACCGCAGCCGAACTACTGCTTCCCCGGGCTTCGTGCTGTGCAAGGAGGAGACGACAACCAGATGCTGCATGGCTGAACACAGCAGGTACAGAAGAAAAAGTAAAAAAGCTTTTCCTTTTTCCCTTTGGCCTGGGTCCAGCTGAACCTTAAGGCTGACAGTGTTCTGCATTGCATTGTGTATCCTCACAATACAATGTGAGTAACAGCCCCCAGGTACTTCCCAGGGACTTCAGATTTTAGTTTCTCTTCCTCTACTGGCAGTGAGTCGAGGGCGGGGGGGGGACGGAGGGGAGCGTGCAGAACGTGCTTTTGCTGCTGTCTGGTGTTTCGTTGGAGCAGATCCAAGATGTCAACAGCAGTGGGGCTGCAAGCTGCCCTCTCCCCCAGCCCTGCTGCCTTCTCCGTCCCGCACGCACCACTGCTGCCTTCCACCTCCGGGCCATCACCAGGAGCTAATCACATTCTACCAAGTGAAAAGCTGGTGGAAAATGTCCCGTTTGCCTTCTTCTGATGAAAATTTTTTACTCTGTCCCCATAAGTCCTGTAGATTTATACCTGTATCGGCACTGCTGGTGGATTTTGTTTCTGCATTTTTGAGTTTTATGTTCCATATTTATCATTTAAGAACTTGCACATTGTAGTTTCTGTAATGATGGAGTCGAGTCCCTGTCTGATGGGTGGTTGTCAGTGACTGTAATTGGTCGCATGTACTGGAGCTTGTGAGCATGCCTCCTTTGGTCTTTTTCTTCCATCCTGCCTCTGGGTGCCTCCAGGAATGAGTAATGCACACTGACTTTTCTTCCAAGCTGTATTAACGAGATTTGGATATCATCAAATAAGCTTGTTGATCTCTGTAGGAAACTGCAGAGTAAAGACATCTTAATCAGCCGCCCAGGAGGTGGGTATCGTATCTCAGGGGTGGAATGTAAATTTACCATTAACTTTCCCTAAGCTTCCCCCCCAACCAGAAAAAATGATTCCTTTCATTCAGACTCCTTCTCCAAGTTAATTCAGGGACGACACTTATGATTCAGCTCTCACCAGTTATTCTGCTCATGGAATTCAGCGTTAATATAGGCAGCTATAGATTTCTGGTTTTGACAAGAAACAAAATGGGATTTATTGGACTAAATGAACATTTTTCACTTTGATGTAACATAACTGAAAGTGAAGATATGACCCTTGAAAGAAAAAGCCTGAAATGTCAGAATATTCTGAAAAAGTTTTATCCATGTTTACATCTTTATTAATACTTCTCCACTGTTAGCATTGATAAGAGACATAACCAAGAGCTGCCATCCAAGCTTTTGTCTTAAAAATAAAGCAACTGTTGTTTTGTTGTTGTTGTTTTTCTGTCCACTTCAAAGGACTATTTTGGAAGCTGCTTGCTTATGTTTGTAAAGAGACTTGAAAACTTAGCGCTGTACAGAGCTACTCCTTCTCTCAAGAAGCCTGGAAAGTGCACGTCACGTGGTCTCTGCTGCTCGCTCTCTCTTTTTAAATATGTTTCCAGAGAAGAGGGGTTAAAAAGAAAAGTGTTTGTAATGGGTTCACTTGAAAGTTATCTCAGTGGTTGGTGTGATTGTGGATTCTCCAGCATCTCAGCAGCGTAATACTTGAGCAAAAGGGTCACTGTGACCGCCGCTCGTACTGCTGTTTGACTCACTATTTACTTATTTTGCCCATGTCAGGTTTCGTTTTCAAACTGCGTATGATACAAACTTGAAATAGCAGACATTTTGTGGAGAAAACAAACACAGTGTCATATATGGAATTCATACAGAATATTAGGGCTCTGCAAAGTATTAATAAAGAGCTAAAATCTCAGCTAAGCAAGTTAATGTATTATGTGAGGCATTCTTTTTTATTTCTAGTAGTAACAAAATGTATCAGTTGCTTCATAATAAATCAGTTATTAGTAAGCAATAAAATGTGGATATCCAGGAGTTTTCAAGGCAAAAAGACTGCTAGCGTAGGCATTTTTGTTCTACCCTTCCTGAATTGATCAGTAAAACACAAATCCATATGCAGTTGAAAGGGTCTGTCTATATTGAACACATTACTGGATAGGGATAATAAAGCTGGATAACTCGGTGATGATAAAAATCCATTTCTATTTCTTTTTGAAATAGAAAACATGGTTTTATTCATGAAACAAGCATCAAATATAATTTTATTTTACCGTTGTATTAAAATAAATTTGTAGGAACAAACAACACATTTTTATTGGCTCACTTGATCTTAGTGAAAATCAATTCCAGTTAGTAGATTTACACCACATAAAGTCAGTGTGTAGGAAATCAGATCTAGAGTGTCCATGGCTTTTGATTTTTTTTTTTTTTTTTTTTCTCTCCACAAACTATTGAAGCTAGTATCCCTTTTTGGTTCAGTACTGAAATAGTTCAGTGCTCCAAACAAACGAAAAAAAACCACAACCCACCAGGATATGTTGTTTACATGTTTTGGAAGGACTTTCATTTCTAAAACCAACATTTTGAAGATTCTTGTTTTGTGTATTTGTGATGAATTGTAAATTATTGCATATTTCATGACAGCAGTCATTTGCAAGAGCTGAAACTAAACATTAGTTTCTACGGTTGTTTCTTGGTTCTCGTGCTTCTCATGACTATGAAAATGTACCTTCGTGAGTTATATTTTGCTGAAGGGGTGATTCGATTGCTGATTTCATACCACTTTTCAGAGTCAAGATGCATTGCCCGGTTAGCTAGAGATGACAGGTCTTGAAGAATTCTCAGCTAAGGGCAAAGTCTGGTGAATAATCGTCTAATCAAATAGACTGAAAAAAGAAACCAAAACGATAATGCCTTGTGATAGTGTCATTGTCTGTATTCTTGGGATTGGGAGTGGCGGAGGAGCTGCAATAGCACGTGCTCCTAAAAGATAGGAGCTAATATCCCTGCTGTCATTTTTATTACCAGCCAAATGCTTTCCTTCACTTAATCACATATATAGAATAATTTTTCTTCACAAAGTCATTGCAGTTTTTCTCTAGCCCATTTATAGTTGCAGATTTACCTCTGTATGGATTTAAATTGCTGGCTATGCATGTGAAATCTGTCTTTTAAGGCTTTTGATGCTGCTGCTTCATAGTCTATTTAAGTTACTAAATATAAACTTAGCAGTGGTCTGCTGACATAATAGGACTAATGAGAGAAGACAGAAAAACGTAGGCTGCTGTAGGAGTAGCTGGGAAGCTTAAGTGGGGAATGTTAGCACTCTTCATGGAAAGAAGGAGCAGTATTTTCATGTACATGAAGTGTCTCTAATGGCATTTTAAAGACTGCTTTGAAAATCCAAAGAGAGAATAGTTTCCTGTAGTTTTAGGTAGGCTGCAGTTGGAGTATCCACTGTTCATGCTACAAGTACTGCTGAAATATTCTTCTATTAATTACAGCTGCAATAGTAAGAATTTGAAGGGTGAGAGCTGGGGAATACAGTTTGCTGTTTGAACAGACTGTGACAAATGGGTTAGACCAAGCAATGGCTCATTAGTGATTTTCAGCAGCCTCCTGAAATGGAAGAGGAAACACATGAACGCGATGGAAGGAACAGCGCCCTGGTTCTCTTCAGCTAGGTGCCTGGATAATGCTGTGTTGGAGCATGACTTCCTTACAGAAGGGCCCCTCTTCACTTCTGCTTCAGGAAAAGCAGGAATCCGCGTTAAAGGAAATATATTGTTCATATTTTGTTTCATCTCCTTGGCCTAAGCACTGACAAAAATATGTCTCCAAGGAAATTACAGTTAGAACTCTGTTTTCTTGCTTTCAATTTTCCTACCCGATAGGTAAGTGACTCAGTATTTTGACTCAATTTTGGCAGACAGGAGAAGGTCTGTAGCAACAATTCTGACTTGCACCCCAATTACCTTTGGTTTGAAAAGTCAGGAATGTATGCAGAAACTCAGGCTTAAGGGCCAAATCCTTTGAAAGGTTCAGCAAATACCATGTTGGCAATTTCTCTGACTCCAGAAGTGTGTCTAATGTGTCACCAGTTAACCTGGGGAGCAGGGCAGAGAGAGGGGAGCAGGGTTTGTTGAGACAGCATTGTTTCTGGAAATTAGCACATCATAAGGTCTTGGAAAAGGCTGCCATCATGTTTGTGTGGTATATGGAGTGGCTGGTTTATTCTCTCGAGGGCACTGAAGGATTCTAGATCTGTACCACTGAAAAAAAAAAAAGTGAGAATCTGGTGCCTCCTCTTGCTTTCTTTATGCTTGTTTTATATGTGACCGTGAAAGAACTAACATGCTAGTTCAGACCAGAGGTCCAGAAAGCCCAGTCCTGGCAGTGGTCAGCAACATATGTGTAGGGAGATAAGAACCAGGCACTCCTTTTTCTGGCACATCCTCCCAGTTCCTGGCAGCTTTTAGTGATTTAGAGGCTTCCTGGTGGCACTGGTCAGGTCTCCAGAAGGGATGTCAATCTATACGGCTGGAGCCCGTCCCTGGGCTCTTTCCAGACAGGCTTGTGGTTGTGTGTCTCAAACAAAAGGTACTTTCTTGTGTATACAGAAAATAACTTATCTTAGAGAACATAGCACATGAAATATAAATAAAAGCAGATATTTCCATTCTGTGCAGGCAAAGACTTTGGATATTTAGTTTCCTTCTTTGGTTTCCTTAAAAAATATAAAGCGAGGCAAATTAGCCTGACGGTAATTTTTCAGGCATGTATTTCATATTTATTTCACAGCTTCTCTACTATGTGTGTTAAATAAATGTACTTAAAAATATCTGTTACGTGTACATCCTAATTTGTTCCTGCATTAGTGTTCTAAGAAAATTTAGATATTTTTTACCCTTTTTGACACAACTGATCAGCCAATATTCAGGGCCTCATAGGTTGCTACGGGGAGAACTGATGGTTAAAGCAAGAAGTTCAGTCGATTCTGTTTGTCGTTGAAGAAAACCTGCCACCTCGTTTCCCAGAATAGCGGAGGAGTTCAGCGACAGGAGCCGGGCTCCAGCCATGGGCCAGTCTCTCAGCCACTGGTCTGTGCAGCTTTCTCCATTCCCAGCTCCCGCCTTCCCCGTTCAAGCGACCAGTGTTTCCTGACCCCTTGGACTCTCTCTTTCTGCCTGTCCCTGTAACGTCACCGCGCAGAGTTTGCCCTGCTCCCCTTTTCCCTCGTTCTTAGGACAATATTGAGGCTCCTGTGGTGGAGTCCCTGTTCCACCCGGTCCCTCCCGTGCCTGAAAGCTGAGCTGCTGCTCGCGGTTCCCATGGGGGACATCTCTCACAGCCTCGGGGAGGTTTCAGTCAGTGCCCAGCACAGCAAATATTATCTTGATCTGAGATGGCACAGGGAGTGTCTCACTGAATTCTTCTGTTCAAGAGGATATAGACCTAGTCTCTGAAACAGATTCTTCCTAAAATGAGATTAGTTGGACAAAGGAAACCGTATCATGGTGAAAGCTGGGCTTGTCCCAGCAGCTGTCTGTAAGTGCCTGAAGGGGAGATAGGAGGGTGGTGGATCCAAGCTGTTTTGGGAAGGGGCAGACGGTAAGGCAGGGCACATGGGTCACAGCTTGGAGCTTCAGGCTGGACATCAGCAGAAGCTTTTTCAGCAGAGCATAGTGCAGCACTGGCAGAGGCTGCCCAGAGGGCTGGGGGAGCCTCTGTCCTTGGAGCTCTGTAAGACTTGGCTGAGTAAACACACAGATAATCTCGTCTGGTTTTGTCAGCGGAGCTGCTGGGAGCAGCAGGCTGAACGGGCAGCCTCCAGAGGTCCCTTCCAGCCGCCCTGTGAGGCTGTACCGGGCCGAGTCGCGACGAGAACTTCACGAGCTTTGATAAAAATAAGAATACTTGAATCTGCGATTCTTCTGCACGTAACTGCTTATACCCGCACCTCGCTGCTGGTACGTGTGTGGGTATTTCTGGTCAGCAGGACTCGAGGGCAGCATGTGCCGCCCATACAGCCTTTCTGCTTCTCAGAGGCAGCGTGGAGGGGGCTGCCCCAGCAGGTCTTTCTCATCAGTGACCAGTATAATGAGTCAGAGCTTGTCTTTAAACCAAAATATCTGCCAGTTTTTCCCCAGAGCAAGTTTAAACGAAGGGAAAATGAAACTACTTTCTCCCTGTGCTGTTTCCTCTGTGCAGTAATGCAGTGATGTGCTAAAAGTAGCAAATGCACTTGTTTGGTATCCCCAGCCAGGTAGTGGGAAATTCTGCAATTGGAAGCAGAAGAACTTCATAGGCACGCATTTATCCATAGGTAGCACAGTCATTTTAGACCAGAGACTTGGTGATACAGGGTAGATTCATACCATGACCAGCACTGAGCTAAGCAGAGCTGAGCTGCTGAGTTTCTGTCTGCCAGCAGCTGAGCTGGTGCTGCTAAGGTCTCCAGTGGTGCCTGGGGTCTGCACGTCTTCAATGGCAGTGGGTTTGAGCTGTGCTTATGAACCTCTCCAGAAGCTCTTAATTACTGGCAAATGGTCTTCCTTGTCTATCCTTAGATGAGACCAAAGTTTTCAGAAAGTAGCTTGGATTTTTTTTTTGTAGGATTTGCGGGAAAAGTAGAAAATTACGTAGCTTCATCATGCATGCTTCTGAACTGATATCATTGTGAATCTGTTATGAATTAGCTGCATAACTGATGGCTTCCAGAGTGTCTGCTTACCCAGCATTAGTGTAGTTCACAATGGGTGGTTGTTTTTTTCTGTTTTTGGTTTGTTCTGTTTTTTTTTTTTTTTTTTTTTCTTCACTGAAGACTTTACCGGTTGTTGCTATTTACAAACCAAAAAGTGGAACCTTCATTGAACACTGTGCCATTGGCTGGGCTTCCGGAAAGGACGCAAACTGGGTGGCTAAATTCCTGAACCCCATTTCCAGGCAGACTCTGTGCTCACTGTTCTCAACACTGTGGACTGTATATATTGGGATTTGCCCAAATAGGATGAAACAGTGACCAGCTGTGGTTCTTCAAGAGGCCTTTTCTTTGTGCATCTTCTGTGCTGTGCCTCCTCGGTCTCTGCGTGTGTCACAACAGAGCCTCACCTCATGGAGAATATGATACTGCTGAAATACAGAGGTGTAGGTGAGGCACTCTCTCCTCTCACCCACGTTTTGTCCCTGTTTGAGGGCAGGGCTGACTGCATGTGCTGCCTGAAAGATTGCTGTTCACCGAAAACCTCTGCTGTCACGGAACGATAAGGTTCACGTGCCCCAGCTGGGCCTCAGGGATGGCCTCAAAGAACATCCCTTGCTATGATATTTCATAAAACAGGTGACTAGTCACTAAAGAAATTCTCTAATTTTTACATTTTTAAAAGAAATTTTCATTGAAAAGAATAAAGTGTTGTTAAAAGGTTAGTTTTTCTCTGATAAATACGGTGAGGTTTTGTCTTGGTCAAAAGACTTGCTACACTGAATTTCTCAGTCTTTTTTTCCTCCCATAATGACCAGTTAAAAAAATAAGAAGTGGAACAAAACAAACCCTAACTGTTCTTTAAAAGAATGGATTAATGATGGTAAGAACAATCAAGCTATTTTCTGAGGTTTTATCTACTATCCAGTAAAAGCTGTCTTTTCTTGTTTGCTGCCTGCAATAAGCTGGCCAGTGTCTGGAATGTGGCTAGTATATACCTAGGAATTTGGAACACCAAAATGCTTTTGGTGCTATGAAAAATTACTCTAGAAAGGTTTATGTCTATGGTAAGATATAATGCGAATCACAAAGATAAATAAAATCAAACACGAACGATATTGAGATGTATTTGGACTGAAGAGTCTTTAAAATGTAATGCTACTTAAGACTTTAAAACAAGTATCAATGTTACAAAGCACGAATGTTTTTTGTTGTATGTTTTGCAATAAGCTTTATTTTCATTACTGGAGAACATTTTTACATAAGTATTGGAATATAATGTTTTTATTTATTCAGTAAGTTTTCAGCATAAGTTTCCATTTGTATTACCATTCCCCTTATTAGTTTTCTCAGCTTTCCTATGTCCTTCAAACTTTGTAGAAGTCTGTATTATGTAGTCTCTGTGGGTGTGGGGTCTGATCCCTCAGACTTTCTGCTAACCAGCTCCTGTTGACTTTGGTGGGAACTCTCTCTAGAAAAGACTTGCAGAAACCAGCTGTATAATTGAATCCATCTACTCCCTCATGAAAACCTCCGATCCAATGCTCAGTCATTATGAAAAATTCTCAAAACAAATTGAGTACAGGAAGAAACAGAGCTGAAAGACCACACGAAGTACTAGAACCAAAATAAGCATTATCCCTTTTCTTTTCCTTTTTCCTGGACTTGTGTCCATACTCTCACATCTAGGAAGAGGGGAAAAAAACAAAACAAAATCCACAGTTGTTTATAATTGCTAGAAGTCCTCTATAATCACAGAATTGAAAAAAGAAAAATTGTCAAAATCAGATGCTTGTGAAAAGCTGCTCTGTAGCAGCCATCCCCATGCAAAGAAAGGCAAAAGGCTCTCTCCTTTTTGTGTTGTTGATCCACAATAATTCGATCTTTACTTAATCTGTTTTAACAAAGCAGTCACATTGCAGCAGAGCTTTTTGTTGTCAATTTTAGATTGTTCCCACATGTTCTGTCTAACATCTGCTTGGTGTTTGAAGCCAAAGTTTCCCCTTTTTCTGTAGGCATTCAGAGCCATTTTCTTCATAAGCCAATGTCAGGATGAATGACAGGAAATTAAAGTTGAATTATGTAGCTTTGGAAAAGTGTACAGAACAATACATTACGGCAGATTGCCCAGTTGAAGAAACTAAAGTAAACGAAAGTAACTGCAGGTGGTCTAATCTGTCCTTCGTGTACTTGGCCATGACTTCCCGTTCTTAGAAAAGGCGAAGATGCCAGCTCCGAGCAGAAACGTCGCGGCCTGGCCCAGTGTCTGTTGTGCAGTTTTTGGATGTGGATAGCAGAATTCAGATAACTTAGCGATTGCATGACTTTGATTACAATGGGGGTTTTGTCATAGAGGTTTTTAAAACAGCTGAGAGGAAGTTTTGGCAAGAACACTGTTACACAAACACAGTTTTTAAATAGTTGTGAGTTGTGAGTGATTTATCTCCATTGGTGCTGTTCAACAGCAAGCTTGGATGCTCAGTGGCTCTTTCCCAGGGAACTGAGGGAAAATGTGGTTGGCCTCCCAGGCACAAAACTGAAACAGTGAGAGGGTATTGAGAGATTGTAAACCATGGTTCCCAGGGTTTCTGACCAGCAGTTGCGCTATCCTCGCCATTTAGCGTGGCCCTGCACCCTTACCATTGTACTTTGGGCAGCGTTGAAAACAGCTCCGTGGAAGAGCTGCAGACCCCCTTCCGTCAGTCTGAGGAGCACAGTCAAACCAAGGCACCCGAGAACCTGGCAGCACAGGAAGAATGTCGGGGACAAATAGGGGTAATTGCAGGCTATACTTTATTTAGTAAGCATTATTCCAGATGTAGTCTGCACCCAGTGCATCAGAACGGGGGTGCAGCCGTGGAGATCTGGGAATGTCCCCTAGTTCAAGCAGCAAAAGAGAAGGTACCAGTCCCTGTATCTTCTTCCTGCTAAGAGTCAAGGTCAACAGTCTTCAGTCATTTTTTATTGCTGAATGCTAGCCCTTGATCATACCCAGCTTAAAAGTGACGCTATGTGGAATAGAGAAACTGTAGAATCTGAAACAATTTGATTTTTTCAGGAAAATTCCTTTCTAATGTGTGCAAAGCCACTGACTGCTTAACTCATAGCACAAGAAAACATGCAGTCATAATATGGTAAGGAGGGCTGTGGAGTGCAGCTGAAAAAATGTTGAACCAAGTTCTAGCTGAATGGTTTGAGCAGGGTTGTGTGTGCCATTAAATAGGATTACTGCCACCAAGCACAGCGGCCAGCGAAGTGTGGTTTGAGGAATGCCTCTTCGCGGAGGTGACTGACTGTTTCTGCCTCACCTCAAGCCTCTCCCAGCTGGGCTGTTGCTGCGCTGCTCTGCACTGCGTTTTATGGTGTGAACACGTTCTGTGTCTGCTGCTGCTCAGAGCAGCATTTTAGATAGCGTACGTACCGTATTCTGAGAGGCTTTGGCTTCCCCCCAGCCAACTGCGTGCCCATACAAGTGGAACTGCACGAATCGTTGCTGTTCTCCATGCTCCGCCTGTACAGAACCTCCTCTTCTCTTCTGGAGAAACAGGCAGGGTCTGGGCTGCAGAGGTAATGAATGCCATTCGGAATGGAGTGCAAATGGAGTTCGGCTTAACTTTTGCCAGACCTTAGCTTGATTTATGTGTGAGGCTTAGTTTAACTGCTGCCAGACCTTTTCACTTTCCACTTCTTTTCAATATTGCCATGGGAAAACAGACCTCACCACAAAGCGAGAAGTATCTTCTTCCTGTATGATGGGGAGGGTCAGTCTCCGGATTTCTGAGACTTCCTTTTAGTCTAAATGCCAAGGTATGGTGTTCTCAGGTAGAACCGTACCTAACTGCTCCTTTTGATTCTGTAAGCTTCTGAAAGTCTAATGTAAATGGTAAGTACTCTCTAGTCACTGAATACAGACAGTGAAGGGTTAATACAAGTAAATTCTCATTTCTATATTTGATGAAATGGGAAAAAGAAATTCTGAGTTGTATGGAGTTTGGCAGAAATTTGAAGGTTGGTAATAACTCATAGAAGTGCTGTATACTTGAGCATGCCTTGCTGAGTGTGGGAGACCTCCCTTGTCCGTTGGGTACCTAAAGGTCCTGTGCGCTGTTGACAGTTTTATGGGGAATGCCAAGGAGGTGGGATGGCAATGATTCACCTGGAAATGGTCCATCGACGCCATTCCCTGCTCCAAACCCTCTCAAATACACCATTTGAACAACAGATGCCAGAAATTACTGGAAAGCCAATAATGTAAATAATTTAGAGATTTCTAGGAAGCCCTGATTTCCAGAGACATTTTTACATCTTGTGTGATTCTGTGCAAGGGGTTTGTGAATATCCGTGATGAATAATGTCCATACTAAAAGGCAGCAAGTATTCACTCCATTCAAACTTAAGGAACTTATTTCACATTGGTCAAATAGTCATTGCAACAGAATATATATAGTAGTGATCTTAAGCTGTGAATTCTGTTTTTTTTTTTTTTGTAATTATAAGGGTTCTTTTTTAGTAACAATATTGTTGTCTCAATTCCTCTAAGCAAAATTATCAGTAAGTTTAAAATTTTTTTATTTTATTATTTTCTGGACCACGTATTGCTGGAAAAATCTGGAGAATGTAAAACATGCATGGATATTCACATTTTTTGTTTCTATGTAAATAATGTCAGGTGTAGAATGCTTGCAGATCTCTTCTAACAAAAAACAAGCAGGCTGGTTAGAGATTCTCCAGCTTCACATTATTCTTTCTATAACTTTGAACTAAAATATTTTTCATGAAAATCTATTTTATACAGAGAAAAACGTAAGATACTTTTTGTATTTCTTGAAATGTTTCACCAGAGAACTATGCAGACTACTCTCTCCTTTCTTCCCGTGCTGCATCCTCAGGAAGAGGGGTGAGTGCTTAGGAGAAGAGCCGTGGGTGAGCTGGGTGTGAAGGGTTCCAGGGCGGCCACCAGCTTCCCCAGTCTGCATTCCCGTGCAGGCAGCCCGATGGTGCGTGCTGGTTACTGCCGCTCCGTTGTCCTCCACAGACTGTACAGAATCCAAAAATCATTTGAGAGAAGGTGATACCACTGTGCTGCTACTGCAGGAAGTTTTGTTTTCTATGTGCCTTTTTTAAGAGTATTCCAAGAAATGACCTTAGTGTCATTTGTGTGTTCACTTCTTCAGTAGCATCGGTGAGTAGAGTTCGGGGATTTGTGTTCTTCTGCGGTTTAATGCAGAACTGCTGGTACTTCCATAAAACTGGCAAAAATAGAGGTAAGGTTGTGGTTTTGTCCAGCCAGTGATTAAGGACATATATTCTTTTAAATGGTATGCTTTCCTGCTTCTGAATTATTTTTTGAGGACAACCAGTCACCCAGTGATAGGCTGAGTTCTTAAATAGTGACTAAAAAGCGCTTACTCTTTAGGGGGAAAGTCAGTGCAGCAAATAAACTGATTCAAAATCTGCTAGGAGTTAACAATAAAAAAAAATTGTAATCTATTCTGAATGAATACCTTTAGCTGCTCCGTTCACTGTTGTGTACCTTCGCTGCAGTAGTGACTTATTTATAAAGTGGCATGCCATACTTTGGGGAAGAGACAGATAATTTGGTATAAAGATGATATTGAGTGTAGGAGACTTGGAGAGCAGTGTGAGAAAATCGACTACTTCAGATATAATAGTCCCTGAAATGGAAAAAAGAGTACAGAGCGTGCAAACAGTGAGGCAGAGCCTTTGAGGAGAGAAAAGAAAAAACCTGCTCTCAGGGCTGGCGAGGCTTCCAGTGCACGGAATGGGTCTGCTTTTTCCATTGGGAAGTATTTCAATCTGAGTTTTCACTCAGAGCTTTTACCTGTATTTCCAGATGACATAAATTAGTTGCATAATCTCAAGAATACCATTTTTTTTTAAGAAACAGCATATCATTGTGGACTCTTGGATTTCCAAATCTGGGGCAGGAAAAATTCCATGACCTTATGCCATTTTTCAATATTTGGCTATGTTAGCATTTTATGAGTTAATGCACTGCAGAAGGAAGGAAATTCCTACAGCTGCATTGGAAACATAAGACGAAATAATGACTGGGAGTGAATCATTTTAGACCTCTCCTCCAGTTGTCTGTTCTCCTGGAACACTGTTGCCTTCTTACTACATGCATAATTTTATGCACATATATGTTATATGCACACACTATTTATCTGCATGATGCTGATCTAAACTATATAGGGTGATTAAACACACTTTCAAAATTTTCTCATGAATACTGTTCTTTCCAGTCTGTTCAAAAATTGTGTTTTCTGTGGTGTCTCATCTTCTGAGGTTGAATTGTTTCAAGGAGACGAAAAACAAACTTGGATGACATCACGTCTGAGGCAGCTCACCATGGGCACAGCAGAGAGCTATCAGCATCCCCTGTGTGCTAAAAACAGTGAATAGAGTAACTCCAGGAGGATCTACAAAGTCCAGATGTTCGCTTCTGCCAATCAGGGCTCGTAATGAGCGGTGCCCCATATGAATCCATTCTCATATATTTAAAGGCTTTTTTTCCGGAATATCTACTTACACTCTTCCATTTGCTCATTTAGTTAAGTGGAATCTCACTGATATGGATCAGAATAGAAACTGTTTCAATGTTAAAGGATTTACTGATGTGGCAATGTTTCTAAACAATTGCAAAAACAAATGCAGCCGTACTGCATTAGTATTTTTGTGTATGAAGTGTATAAACACGATGGAAATAGCACGTTATACAAAAAACTGTTTTATCTGTCTTGTCTTCAGGGGCAGGTAGTATAGAAGTTGCTTCTGTAATTCCCTTCCACTGACTTTGGCAGGAGCTTGGTCAGACCAAAAGCAAATTTAGCTCTCTCTCAGAAAGCTCTCCATAAATGCTGATAGATTGGGAAAGTATTGTACTAGTAGTGCGTACTTTACACTGTATGAACCTGTGTGTGTACTCCTGCTCTGGGAATATCCATCGTCCCAGTAGTTGCTGGAAATGACTGATGTCAAAAGAAGCCCTTTGTTTCAGAAACCTTTTTTCCATTCAAACAGGCACATAGGAAAAGTTAAGAAAATTCAGTGAGTTCTGATGTCACAAATGGTAACTTCAACAACATAAATCACTGTTAGATTTGGCTTCTTGGAGGCTGGATCAGAGAGTTTCGAAAACGGAGAGTTTGGACTCTGGATGTAGCTGTTCACCCCTGGAGAGGAATTCCGCTCATTTAGCTTGCTGCTGCATTTTGAGGGAAAATCTTGTTTTTTTCTTCCATTCCTAGATTTGTTGCAATGTTCTAGCCTACACTTTTACCTATGCAGTTTATAATGCTGCCTTTTCTGTAGAGACAACTTCAATTTCAGATCACCCTTACGTTTTCTTGAAAGCCAGCTCTCCTTGCTCCTCAGCATATTTAGGTGAAGATGAGAATCAGGTTATGTTCATAAAGACGGGGATCACATTAAAGTGCATGGTGTTATGTCAGTTTATAGGGCTTCAAATCGTGAAGTTATGAGTATGCTTATGATTTTTTATATGGGTAACACTGTGTCCCACACAAAACTGTAGATGAGATTTCTTTGGTACGGAACTGTTTGAGAAGGTTGAGGTTTGGACTATTTGTTATTGTGTTATTTGAGACAAAACTGATTGGTGATGTGTTCTGAAAGATAACATTTAGCTAAGAGAATCTAAGACAAAATATATAGTAGCATTAAGTCAGTGTCAGTGTTTTAGATGAAATAGCAGTAGCAGGTTATTTTCATGTCCATCTTCCATGCTTTTGCTCAGCATTATGTACAATATATGCATGATTTTTATCATTTTATATTCACATTTAGTTGAATTTGATGTTTTCTGAGAGAAAAGAAAAATAACAGAGCGTTGTGCTATTAAAGTCAGCCTGTGCTAACGTATGAGTAAAAATTGGAAGGCTGTTCTGAAATGAAGTGTAAGTGGTACAGCGGCATTCCAACCTTTTACCTGTCCAACAAGGTAGTTGTTATTCCTAAGGAAATAAAAATGCCTGGCTTGCATGGTTTGTAAGCAGTGAGAAATCGAGTGTTAGAAATGACAAAACTGCTTTGCACTGGGATGGCCAGTGGGCACTGCTCAGCGCGGGGTGGTGTGGGGACGTGTGTGGAGGTGGTGAGCCCCTGCGTGGGAGCAAGGAGCTGCCTGTCTGAGATGCACGTAAAGCACAGCTCACATAAAAGGGAATGCCATCAATACTGTGTTTTTGATTTCAGATTTAACTAATCAAGTAGAGACAACTGGACTCAAGCTGCAGAAGGTAACAGCTGAAATGGACCACTACAAAAAGCTGCTAATGTAAGGTTTCTGTTTTCTTGTTTGTTTTGCCACTGTGCATAAAGCTGTAGCTGAACACCTTTTTCAGAGATAGAACAGTACTGCTGCTTGTCCGAGTGGTTTGTGAAAGTTATGACCAGCAGAGGAAATATTTTATATTTATACTAAACAGTCTGTATTTCCAACCAACTGACTGAACGGGTGTCTGTGGAAGCAGGGCTTGCTTTCTCCAGCTGTGTTTAATGACACAGCAAAGAGGAGGGTTAAGTCAGCTCAGTCTGACACTTCATTTAATACACAAGTATAGGATAAATTTTGTGAAACCCACATAAGTTCTAGACTGAAAATGTACATGGAAAGTAGGATTTCACATTGAAGGTTGGGGATGGAGGGAAGGGTGCAGTAAAGCTAATCAGAAACATTAGTATCAAATCAGTGACCATGATTTTTTCCCCAAATGTAAATTTACTGTGAGTATCCCCCATGCACCAGTATGTTGTTACGATTTGTACTTTTACTGTGTTGTATGGTTTAAAAGAAGAGAGTACAAAGCCTAAATTAGTAGAGGAGAAAGAAAATGTCACCAAATACTTGTCAGAGCTAATTGAAGAAGAGAGAGCCCTCACCGCAGAGCTGATGGCTCCGCATGATCCATCCCGAGCACTGGAACCAGCGGTGCCCGCAGCGGTGCCCGCCGACCCTGCTCAGGCTGCTGCTGCAGCCCCCAGAGGAAGGGGAGAGCAGAGGCAAGACCTCCATCAAAGGAAAAAGATGCACCTCTTTTAAATACTGTTGTGCTGTTGCACACTGTTCTTCTGGGGTAATATTTTAATGGCCCAACAAGGGCCACGCAGCAGAGTCGCTACGCTTCCTCTCGCCCCGCAGCTGCTCTCCATCGACTTGCACAGGAGCCGTACCGGGCACCCAAAATCCTGAACCAAGACTGTGCCAACCCAAGTCAACTGCCGAGTCAGGCCCTGCTTTACTTGCCCTTCCGGGTGGCTTTACCGGCAGGCTTTTCTGCAGGCACGGTGGTGGGACAGGGGGAACGGGTGCAGCGTGGAGAAGGGAACGTGCTCCCACTGCAGGGGTGGCCCTGGGGCACGGGGCGGCCCTGGTCCCTGTCCTCAGGGATGCTCGCACCCAGCCGGACCTGGCCCGGAGCTGCCCGATCCTGATCAGCAGCCTGGGACCCTGGGGTGCCCTCAAACGCAGCTGATCTCTGGTTCGGAATTACATGGGGCTCAGTGAGAGCAGTCATCACCTCTGAAAGGTGTGGGATCAGGGGTCTGAGTGCTTTCCTGCATTTAAAATCCACAGTGCTTGCATATAGCACAGAAAACAATTCAGAAATAGCATCAACCTGTATAGTACACTAGTGAAAATAAATGTTACTGCTTCAAATATGACGCTCGAGGGTAAAGCATGAGTACGGCCAATCTGGAGAGCAGCTATCATCAGTCTGTTTGTATGTTTTCCTGAAATTCAAAGAAGGATTCTTTTATGATGCGTACTGTCTGATTTCAGTTCCTATATTCAGAGGGGCTGATCATAACACAGCTGCAAATATTTGGAATGCTTAGCAACAAAGTATTTTAATGATAATACAAGTATTAAGTATGAAAAAAAGATTTTGTGAACAGTTAGTTAAATAAACAGTACAGTTTCTGAATGTAATATTAAAATTTCAATGTAGTATGGGTACAATTTAATAAAATAACATATTCTATATCTGTTTAAGTATAAATATGAGGTTTAACCATGGTTATTAATTGGTGAAATGATGACATAATGACACGAAACCTTCAAAGTTTCCAGACCTCTTGCATACTAAATTGTTATTTGTTCCCTTTTATTCATATCTTGCTTGAAACATTCATCAGTGTTGCAAGATCCCACTTTCTTGTTTGCAACAAGGAACTTTTTGTGATCCTGGGTTAGGCTATGTTTACACTGCAAGTATAAACTGCATTACTTAAAAATGTTAGCTAGAACTATTGGAGTTTTTTGTTTGTTGTCTGCATTTTAACTGAAATAGAAAATGCAAGTTAGATTAATAAATGATGTTCAGGTAATTGCATGAGTAAAGGCTGTCATTGCTTTGGACAAATGCACTTTTTTTTAACACTTTCTTAGGGTGAAATCAACAGAACTTGATGTCTGTCAAAATGAACTGAAAAAAATGAAATATGAAAATGGAATTTCCGAGTCAAGGTAAATGCTGAAATGATATTTCATAACAGATACATTTCTGATCAATGAGAGCAAAAATTTTATTTTATGGTTTTAATGCAGCTGTTATACAATCTTTTTTTCTATTTTCAGTTTCTCTTTTGTGTTCAAGTCACTAGATTTAACTTCATAAAGAATACATGCTTTTTAGTCTAATACTTTCTTTTCCAGGTACAAATTATTTCATCTATTTAGTTTCTGTCTGTAAATGAGGATATGGTAACGAGTATGTTGATACTTTTTTTTTCTTTTCATTTCATCTGTAGACTTATGAAAGAACTCAAGGAAAAGGAGGAATCTCTACAGATTTGCCAACAAGTATGCAAACATTTACAGGAAGAGGTGGCTGAGAAGGAGAGGAGAGAAGAAGATCTAAAAAGAAGAACCAGTCGATCAGAAAGTGAACTGGAAACACTTAAAGCTCTTCTTAGACAAACAGAGGAAGAGGTGGTGATGTTGAAGCAAGAAAGGTAGTCAGAGCTGAGTCACCACAGAGCATCGCTGTGTGCACTCCGCCTAGCTTTTCTTCTTGGAAATCTCTAAAAAATTAAACATTCCTCCTCTGCCAGATCCTCACCTCTCTGACTGTTACCGGAACCTGGCTATGGGCCAGGGCACTGGGCAGACTGGGAGAGAGGTGCTGTGCCCGGCTGTGTCCTGACCCAGCCCTCGGTCATTGCCTGCCTCTGCTCCTACAGGCAAAACTCTGAAAGCCTGGACAGCCCTGAGCCCGTATCCGGGGACTCTGGAATTCATTGGATGAGGTTTTTAAATTATTGCAGTGCAGAACAAAAGCTGAATAGAACAAAAAATGCCTATAAAGAAAAAAAAAGGAAAAAACAAACCAGCCCTGATTTGCAATCCAGGGCAATCCAGCTCAAGCTTAATCAAAACACCCATTTATTGCTGTTGTTATAGCTGCTATTTGTTATGTGAGGCTTGTAGAGCAAAAGCCCTGGAGAGTTTAAATTCTTGTAACTTACATTATTAGCAACTTGCAAACGTTAGCAATGCTATAAATACTGCAATATGCCAGGTTACTGGATATGGTCTAATATTCAGTGAGGTGTATGGACAACTTCCTGCCAGTCTAATCTTATTCTGAAGGTTCTCAGCTATCAACAAAGCTACCCTTTTCCCTGTAATTACTTTTCAGATGTGGAAAATAAAGCACTTTGCTGCTGAGGCTTGTTGTTTCCTGGAATGGTATCTGAGTGCCTTTGTTTTAGGCTTCTCCACTTAGCAACCTAAATCCACATTTTTTTGAATTGCTTTGAGTATAATCTACATATTCAGTTTATTTCTAAAATTAACAGACTTGTTTTTACTATTTAAAAGTGTTCTGCTATTACATTTTCAGTTACTGATAAAATAACTTGTCTTTTATTGGCAAAATAGAAAGTGCTGTCCCTTACTTAAGACATGGCAGTACATTGTTTGTTTGATTTGGGAAAATATATTCAGAAAAGTGGCTTTTGGAGAAGATAAAGATTTTTTGAGATAGTAATGTACACCGAGAGGCATTAAGCTATTTTTACATCTAAACGGTTTCAGTATCCCCTGTACATGAGTACCTGTGTGAAAAGATATTACATGTTAATTTAAGAATATTTCCCTTCTACTTAAACCTCTGCTACATGAGTTGTTCCCGTTGGTACATTGCTGATAATCTAAATTACAAGAATTTAAACTCTCCAGGGCTTTTGTTCTACAAGCCTCACAGAGCAAACAGTAACTATAACAATAGCAACCACTTGGTGGTTTTAATTCAGAGGCTATTACTTTTTTTTTTTTTTTTAAATAATGGTAGTAATATCCCGAGTTCATTAAATACAACAACTTGTTTTGGGAATTATAAAAGTTATTCAGTGTTCTTCTTAATTTGACTTGAGAAATATAAAAATATTTGAGGTTTGCATGTGTATATATGATCAACTACAGTATTTTCTTTAAAACAAAATTCATAAAATGTGTGACGGCAGTATGCAAACGCTAGGTAGTGATTACTGTTGTGCCTCCGGGCTCCGGACAGGATTACTCGCCTTACTGCACAGAATACTGAACAAAGAGGAAAAGACGAGCCCTTGCCACAAAGGACTTAATTGCAAGAAAATGGCACACCACCAGTCTGGGCAGCGCACATATTTACATACGAGTTTTTGTGGTTTCTAGGGAGTTAATGCTGATTTCTCATCAGAACAGAACAGAGCAGCTGCAGGAAACATTAAGACAGAAGATGCGGAATGAAGATAACTGGAGGGAGAAGGTAACGCTGGATGTGTAGTTGGCACAGTTTCGATTTCTTCCTTCTTTTTTTCAGCTCTAGTCAGCTGTCACGAATCTGTACAGTCAGCCAGATACCTATCTCCTCAAGTGCAAACATGTCAGTAGGATTCTTAGTGCAAGAGGTCTCAATGGGTGATCTCTCTTCATAGGCTGCAACTGAACGTAACAGGTATTTAGTGGGAGCATTTACGGACTTGGCGGATGTTCAGATTTGATCTGGACTTTCCGGGTGTCGGGATATTTGCGAGGTGCCCGTGTTAGCGGAGCCGTAACTGAGAGCCCGGGTGCGGGAGCAGCACCGAGCCCCCTGAACCGCCGATCCTGCGCGCTCGCTGCTTGCCCCGGTGCTCTGAAGGAGAGGGCGCAGCAGGAGCTCGCGGCCGGTGTCCGTGCCGGCTCCCGGGGCGAGCACGCACAGCCCACCCCGGTCAGCATGCCGCAGCCCGGCTGCAAACCCCCAGCCGCGATCTGCAGGGGGAGCGTGTTGCTGTCTGGATTTGTGTCCGGACAAATCTGCAGGGAAGCATAGGAAAACATATATTTAATATTGAAGGCATTTCACAGTTAAAACAAGGTTGTGCGTTGTTGACAAGATGGAGAGAACACAGAACCTTCCTGCTTGCAGGTTAGGCGAGCTGAAACTGAAGGTGGCAATTTGTAAAACAAGTCTATAAAATAACAAGCAGACGAGCAAAAAATGTCCTTTCCTTAGAAGGACAGGCATTTGCAAACCAAAACAGAGCTAAACAGTCGAGCTGTTGCAGCATATTAATTCTGGATCTGTCGCGAGCTGTGGAATAGCAGCACGCAGCTGAGTTGCTGACTGTTCAGCGGCGGAGGCGGTGGGTGGTGTGTGAGCCTCCTGCCGCGCTTACGGCAACCAGGAGCGCAGGATACGTGCTCCCGCCCTCCCTGCGACCGTCCTGCTGCTGATGGCAATAGTAGTATAGTAGTGGAGAAGTAACATCACAGTTTTATCCTGTCCAAGTCCACTCTGAATATGAAGTTTGTGGTCTTCATATAAACCCGTAGTTCCTGCAGCATCAGGGCAAGTGTTCCGTGCACAGTGAGGAAAATGACACCCCCCAAATTAGCATCCATTCACATGAGCTGGGCTCATCTCTATAGAAAAGAGCTAAAGGAGCTGCACAGTGGGAGTCCCAGTGCTAGGAAGGCCTCCAGCGTGTGAGAGGTGTCTGCTTTTTCTGCTGCCCTCTATCATCACCAGCTTCTTTTAGGCAGCTCCATCTCCGCCACGCAGGCTCCTGCTGATGACTGCTGTTCTCAGATCAGAGCTGCGTGAAGATTGAGACTCCAGTGAAATTTGCTGCGCTATAATACCTCTGCATTTCATTTGAAAAGACCTCACACTCCTACAACTTAGCTTCTCCGTGAAAGGGCCCATCCTGTGTTCGTTCAGCCATCGGCAGGAGCCCGCAGAGCCCCCTTCACGCACCTCCCCGCGTAGGCTCCCGCGGCAGCCGGCCGACGGTTCCTTCTCGGTGAGAAGCGGGAAGGTGGGGAGGCTGGTAGACCTGCCACGCGTGCACACGACTTTACACGTGCCTGTCTTTCCTCTGTTTAACGGAGCAGAGGAAAAAGGAAATGAAGTCAAGGCTGCAGGTGAGAGGGATGGTTAAAGCACAGCCAGGGGACACCGGCAGTTTGGGGGGTAACTCGCTTGGGTGAGGAACAGAGCGCGGGAAAGAGAGCGGGTCCAGTCCCGGTCCGTGGATGTAGGGCACAACAGGATGAAAACGCCTCGGGCACGGGGCAGGAGCTCGCTGTGCACCTCCCTTCCGGGGCACCGGCACCACAGCCGTGCCAACGCTGGGCGCGGGAGATGGCTCGGGAGTGCACGGGTCCCTTCGTGCACATAAATGCCTGTTAACGGTACCTTCCCGCTGGGAGCCTTCCATGTGCCTGGCCTCTTCAGTTGGTGCTGCGGCCTCCTGCGCACTTGGCCATAATTTGTCAGTCGGCTTTCAGTATGCGCTTGGGTTTGGGGTCTTCTGTGGGAAATTATTTTCAGCTGATGTAAAAAATGTATGTGTATGCCCACCGTGTGCGGTAGCGGCCGGGTCTGCTAGCTGCTCGCGGAGCGGGCTGGGCCTGGACGTACCAGAGCTCCGCTTTCGCGCTGGCCGCCCAGCAGCCTCGGCGGTGGCCGCGGCCTGGGGGAGCGGCACCGCTGCCCCGCTCTCCGGGCAGGGGCCGTTTCGTGTCGCCCGGGTTCGTGCCGTGAACTTCTGGCTGGAGAGTCCGGGTGCCGGGCTCTTGCGGTGGGGTTTGGCATGCTGTTACCAGGACCGACTGCGAGCACGTCAGCTTTGGGATAACCTGCAACTTCTGCACGCGCGCACAGAAAAAGAAAAAAAATAAATGTAAGAAATTGCTTTAAAAGACTGTGAAGGAATAATTGCAAATGGTGTTGAACAATAACTCTGACGTTTCTGATTTAAGCCTTACATAATTGGCTTCTAAAATTACTGTCTTCATTTTTGGTTCCGTATGTGATAAGTATCTGAAAGCTTTATTTAGTCTCAAGAAAATTTTTGGACTACTAGCAATTAAGATCTGTTACATTTCTTTTAAAACTTCTTAACCTCTGTGTGGCAGGATATAATTTTAGAATGAGGTCACACTGTCTGCATAATCACAACGTATTGTTCAGCTTGACATTAAAACAAGATAAAGGCTCCTGCTAGGAGGAGAGAGCAATTACATCTTTGGTATCACAGCCATTAAAATGCAGTGAACGTCAAGTACTCTAAAGATGTTCTCAGCAGACAAAAGTCAGAAATGTGACAAAGTTATCTTTTCTTGGGTCAGTGTGCCATTGCATAAGTATAAAGTGTTCCAGTTTTATATTTAAAATACAGATAAACCTTAAATTGTAAAGGATCAAAAAACTCTCTTTTACAAAAGACTTTAAAATTGATGTAAGCATTTGTGAGTTTTTTTGATATGCAGGTAATGAGGAGCACATAAGTAGTTTTAAAGCAATTAGTAGTCATTATGCTTTCTTTGCAGCTCAGCTGTCATTTTATTTCCTGTTGTGGTTATCAGCTACACTAACTTCGGCTGTTAAATGTGAAAAATGCTTGCACAAGCTTCCAAATGAGCTCAGTTTTTTGTACTGCTTATATTTTTCTAGTCTTAGTAATCAAGTAGCCTCCAACATACAACCTGCTTCTTTAATCACATGTAGAGTTAATAAACAAGTTTTTTGCGGTTAGAAACCAAACTCCCATACCTAACAAAGTAGAAGATACATCTATGTTTACTGTTATAATGATACTAATGGTCTGTTTTGAGGGTCTTACAAACATAGCAGTTTTAAGCTAAATCTCAGTGGGGGGGTTGTGCCTATTCAATGCCCAGAATTGTGTATATATTGATTTTAAAAATAAGTACAATATTTCCGGATTATCTTTTCCCCAGAAAGAGTTAGGGGAATTTGTTACACTTTTGGTTATAATTAGTGAAGGAAATTAGATAATTATAATTAAGCTCATTCTGGGCTTTTAATAATTTTAAGTAATTAGGATAGTGCTGTGCTTGTTTAACATGCCTTTTATATTCTTTCAGCGTACTACAGTTAAGTCCGTTAGAATTCAGCCTGCAGGAATGTAATATTAGCATACCGGCTTAGGAAAAATATTCTTTAAAATACAGCCTTCAGTATTTCTTCCAGAATCCAGGCTTTTATTTTGAGGAAATTATGGCTGAATTTTCAGTTTTAAATTCATAATATTTAACGTGTGAGATGCCTTAAGGACTGGGATATTTTACCCAGAATTTGCAAGTCTTTCGCTTACTTACATTCCTCCACTTTTTGGTCCAGAGCTTGTCCAATGTATATGCCATCAGTGCAGTACTGAAATATTTAAAATAACAATTTAAAAATGAAAAAAGTAATCATAAAGTGAGCCGAGGCAGTTAGGAGCTGCCTCCTTCCTACCCTTCAGCTCTGGGACCTCGCTGGTACCCGCAGCCTTGGCGCGGCGGTGGGTCCGCCCAGCTGCCCGCCCGTGGCCGGCGCGTGGGAGGCTGCATCCCGCAGCCCTCGCCGAGAGGTCCTGGGGAGTTTTCTTGGAGGTGCTCCTTCCCCTCTGTTTCTGGTGCTTACAACAGATTTAGTGGAAGGGGGACGGGTGGGAAGATAGGTGTGCAGTGCTAAGACGTACCGTACTTCTAAACTGTCAGCCCCCGTGGAGTACGTGTGTCCTCCGAGCATGGCCCTTGGGAGCGCACAGAAAAACTTCGTATGGTAAATCGCTGTTGGCTCACAAGGCTGAATGGCACAGCATGAAGAGAAACAGATTTTATAAGAAAGCTAGTATTTTTTAGTTTAATACTAAGCTTACGGTCTATTTTTAGTGCAGTATATATCGCTTACTGTGAGAAGTATCATTTTGCTGCACTCGAAAGTAATAACGAGCTGAGTTTCACCTCCAGAGCAAATGCTTCCAGCAGAACAATGATCTGTTTTAAGAACCAGCCAGGGACCGTGTAATTCAGTGTTTCGCGGTGACTCAGAGAGTGTAGGCACGCAGCGGCTCCGGCGACGCCGGGGGCTGGCGAGCTCCTCCCGGCTGCGCGGCGGGGCTCAGGGCTGGTGCTGCGCGAGCTGCGAGCTCTCTGCCGTGCTGGGCTCGCGCGGCTGCAGTCATTCGGCTGTGGTTGTTCGGCGCCCAGCGTCTCAGTCTGCCAAATTTCACATCATTCATTACAGTGCTGTGAAATGTGAAAAATATTTTAAGATGAGTTGCTCCGTGTCATTAAAATACACTTGTTCCCTAGATGGAGATTGACCTGGCTAAAGGTGAAGCACGACACAAGGAAGCAATTCTCAAAGTCAAGGAAGAAGCAAGAGTGGAACTAGACATTGAAAGGCAAAAACAGCAAGAATTGATCACAAAATATCAGAGAGATCACGAAGAGCTGCAGAAGAAGGTGTGTAACACTTGAGAGAAAACTTTTGTGGCAGTGGATCGTGTAAACCTTTGAGAAATAGTACGTGAAGGAATAAAATCGTCTTTATGTGTAGTCCTGTGTCTTGAATATACCATATTTTTTCCCAATCTTAGTACATAGCATAAGTTTCAAATTTTTGAGAATGGAACAGGCGAATACGTAGTTACTCTGGTTGTGGAAGTTCTTACTTTTCTCAGATTTTCTGTGCCCAGAGTTCATCTATCTCCACAGACTATAGTGGTCGCTAATTATTATTAAACTGACAGTGTCATATTTTAAAAGCCTTTGGACTGTTTGAGACTATGACAGGTTGTCACAGAACCATGCGCACTGTTTTCTCCCTTCCCAAATTAGTTCATCACCAGTGGGCTACGGTCCAGTTAATGGCCTGCCTTGTCCGAACTGGTTGGGGCGTCACACACAATTTGCCGCTTCTGTTACCCACATCTAGAGTTTTTGAGGTTTTATGTAGAAATTGAAAAATGTACCTATAACTTTAGTTTTCAAAAGATTTGACACGTTTCTTGAGAATTCTGGAAAAAAAAAAGAAATTTGATGAAATTATATTGTTATTTAAAATTCATTACATTACACAATGTTTTAAAGAGCTGAAAATAACAGTTTATCATAGTTTACTTTACAAATAAGATTTGAGAGCCCTGAAGAAATACTGGCTTGCTGTAAAGAAATTGTTTTCCCATTTTTACCACTATTTCTCTGTTTGATCTTGGACATATTAATTAATCTCTGTTCTGAGTGAGTTTTCATACATTTAGAGCTCTCTGATGTCCTCTGAAGGTATTATGTAAATTCAAAGCTTTTTTTTTTTTTTTTTTTTATCTCTGAGGAGCTCCATGCTTGCATTTGTATTTTTTTTCCTGAAGTTAACATTTGTCTGATACTTCATTCTGCATATCTAAAGATAACCACTAATGCAGTGTTTGTCATGCAGATACCTGGACTAATATCCAGTGCCACCAACAGTTTAAGGATGGAGGCAGAAGTTCTTGAAAAGAAGCTACAAGATGTCCAGATCAAACTTGCAGAGAAAGATGAAGATAAAGAAAAAGAAATTCAGAGCCTTAAAAGATTAATTACTGAGCTTGAATTTCAGCTGAAGATGGAAAAGAACAATAGTGAATCATTTCTGGATAATATGAGGAAAGAAATTACACACAAGTCAGATGAACTGGAAAAATTAACCCAGGAGAGGACACAGCTGATTCACAATTTGAGTCAAGTTCAAGAGGAGGTAGGAACATGACCAAGGAAATGCCTTGCTCTTTTTACTTTGAGACATGTGATTTCTAGAATCATTCCAAGCATACATTTTTCAGACCCTGCTACATGCTGACTTAAAAAAAATCCTTGAAATTAAAAGATTTATAAAACAAATTCATAGCAATTTCATAGATACAAACTATCACAAAATATGTGAAATTTTTAATTAGGCAAGCACTTAAACTAGTGTTTTATTTAAAAACAGAACAAAACAAAATCAGGTTCTGTAAGACACTTCTTCCTTAGTCTCTAGCCTCACATCACGCTACATAAACGTGAGTAAACAACAAAGCATTCTTCAAGTTTGCTAAGTAGAAGACGTGGATATTTCTCATTCTTTAAACAGAACAATAGCAATCCTCCAAGTGATCTTACTTATTCTGGAAATAATGTGGAAGAAAAAAACATCGTGCTGTCAATAGGAACGAGCGTGGACCCAACGCTGTTCTGAATGGCGTATGGGGCAGAGATTGCATCTTCTAAGGTGGGAGCGCAGTGTCTGCATCGCGCTGTGCGAATGGGGGTTTGTCTCACCTCCCACCAGTAAATCCACTTTTTGTAACACAGGAATGCATAACAATGAATCAAATATGAAGAGAAATTTGACTGCTGGATATTCTTACCACAAGCATCTGCTGAATGTCTGGAATATAATGGGAAGGGAGGAGAGAGAGCCATACTGCTATATGAGAAATGTGAAAACAGTGAAGTCAGGGACCATAGATAAGATTAGACTGGAATGTTCAAAGTAATTAGTGGCAGAAAAAAAAATTGATAAACAGTGAAAATGAAACTCTTCAAAATGAATTAGGTCTTGTGTTGATATTTATTTCTTCCTTGAGAAAGGTTCAGGAGCACTGTGTCGGTGGCATTAGAAGGATGTTGGCAGTCGTTCTGTCCTGTACCTATGGGAAGGGCTCTTGGGAAGACGTGTGCGCTCCAAGTATTGATCAGGAACTTCAGTATCATCAGGAGCACACTCTTACCCTCTGTCATGAGGTTCCTTCAGCTCTACCTATGTCCTTAGTCCTCCCACTCTGAAGCATAGTTCTTCCTCTAATATAATTATGTTGGGGAGGTAATGGGGAGGTAAGAGTGATTGAAAATCAAAACTGGTTTTAAGATAAACTTCACACCAGGATGCTCTCTCAGATTTTCGGGTAACACTTTCCAGATCAGTTCGTGGACTATCAGTGACCATCTGAGTGGCAGAGAAACTAATGTCTGACTTTCTGTCATTAAGTTGTCTGCAGAATTAGATATTATGAGAATAAATTATTTTGGCTATTTCCATCTCTCCTACTTCTGCAAGTAGTTACATTCCTTCTCCAACAGCTCCTTCACCTGCAGTTGGTACAGAGGTTAGATAGCCTAAGCAGAACTTTTGTGTTTCCACCCTATATCCACTACGGATGCTTTGGCCAAAATAAAATGTTCAAATCCAACTTAATATAAGTGGCCAACAAAGGACTGCTGGTTGCTCCATCATTTTTCAAGTTTTGAAGGGAACACACATCCAAAAATATAATAATAGCCTTTTCTTGGCTACAAGGAGCCTACCCCATTCCAGTTTGGTAGCAACAGGCTTCTGTTCTCTGACTTTACTGACACCAGTATTGTCTCTTCAAAATGTCAAAAAGTGCCATTGAGATTATGTTTCTTACACTTTTTCTTCTTTGTGTGTACCCACTGTCATAATGCTATAGAGAATTTCAAATACATGCTTGTCCTCACTTCAAGGTGGCACGTGGTCTGACCCTGCATACAGCTCATACTTACAGCACTAAAGAGGTTTACATAGAAATGCTTGTGTCCGGGTAAGGAGGTTGTGCATGACTGAGAACATTCTCTGTGTGACTTGCTCACCGTTCTGTGTTGGAGACTGTCCTCATGGTAGCTTCCCTTCCATTCTTGTGTACCTCCTGGAGTCAACAGCAATTGCTTGCTTGGAAGAACAAAACTAGGAAAGTGGACATTTTCTGCTTGTGTTAGTATTTTTGGTGGTTCTGACTTTCATGAATCAACTTAGTGATGTTTCCTGTTGTTGTTTATTGACTTTTTATTTCAGCTGGAAACCAGGAAAGTTAGCATCACAAATAAGTTCTACATAATATACCAATCTGGGGACTTCTGTAATACTGGAGCAGCTTCAGTTGTCTGCTCAAGGACCACTGCCAGTCACTTACCATTCGGGTGTCAGTAATCACAGTGAAAACTTCATGAAAACCACTGGGTGGATAATCATTTATCAAAATTATTTGGGAAATAATGATCAATAAAGTCACCAAAAAAATCAGTTCACAATTGCTTAAATACAGAGGAAGATAATTTCTTGAACATCTTATCATAATGAAGTGGCATAGTAGTACTCGCACTCTGTACATTGCCGTTTCCTTTCCAAGAGCAGGATTCCCAGTTTCCCCCTAGTTGGAGGACAGGCAGGCGATCAGAAGTGGCTCCTGATAACTTACCTCACATTTTCCATTGTCTCCTGAGAGAATGAAGTGTGTGTAGATGGTGATGCATGTCCTCAGAGCAAGTTTCAGAGAAACCAAAATACTGGGAAGCATTGAAGGCTTTGCATGCGCCAGTACCCTCCAGGCTCCCCTGCCTTGAACCAGAGGAATTCAATAGGCACACTTTTTCACTAATGGCATTTTGTAAAGCAAGTGTTTTTTTTTCTGTTTGCAGAACACTCTTCTCCAGGAAACGGTGCGCAGAGAGTGCGAGGAACGCTATGAGCTGACTTCAGCTTTGACTCAAGCCAGGGAACAAGTACTGGAACTAAAAAAGCTCAGTGGAAACTTCCCGTTATCGCCGTGTTCCCTGGCTCAGGGCAGCCTAACCTCCTCTGCTGCCCTGCTTGGTGATTACGGACAGAAAAGCCGCCCAAGCGCCGGCTCTGGGAAGGAAATCAGTCTCTCCGGGCAGTTCGGTATTTCCAGGGCTGCGAAGGCACCCACCCCCAGCAGGCGCAGCAGCGGCAGCGGCAGCGTGGGCTTGCCGGCTCTAAGCCCGCCGCATCCTCCCAGAGGCAGGGCGTCCTCACTGAATGAGTCCAGGAGCAGGATTGCTGCAGTTATAAGAAGACAACTGAGTCAGCTCTGACAGCTGCATATGCATACGTAGTGCATGGGGAACCATTTCAGTGCATAAATGACTGTTTACTTGTGGACCCCTGGGGTCAGATACTACCTGATGCAGTTCCTGCGTTTCTACAACTTAAGTTAAAATCTTATATATTTTTGGTGCAATAATGTTTCTTTGTCCACTGCATATCAATGTAATTAAATGCTATCTACATTTCAAGATGAGAAAAGTAAGAAAGAAAAAATATTGCCTGTCCAAGAGGAGCATGTCTTCAATAGGTATAATTAAAATAATTGCCAATTTCAAATGCTGTTTTCCCTAAACCACCTTGTTGGAATTTTCCTATTTTGTGTGTTGTCCCATGTAGCTTCGTTGCCTGCTTCTGGTGTAAAAACGTGGTTTGTTCAGTTGGAATCAGATATTTGCAGTTATTTAATGGAGCAGTGTTGTGCTTGCAGCTAGTTCCGCTCCGGTCAGCGGGAGGCCCTGGTCCTGGGGTGCTCAGCCCTCAGCACGAACACGTGGCGGTCCGTGCGCTCAGGAGACTAACCGCTGGCAGGGACACACCTTCCCCACCGCTTCTGTGTGCGGGTCTTCAAGCCGTGCTCGTCGACCGATTCTCTGGTCAGTGGCAACAGTCACTCTTAAGCCCAGCCGAGACACCTGGGAACCAGCGGGAGCAGTCCACTGCTGGCTTTGCTCAGTTACTTGTTTTTTTTTTCCTTAAGGATTTTGAAAAATGGAAATCTTGAAGATGTGGAAGCAATTCCACTGAAATGCAGCCTCATGAAATCCATTTTTCAGCAGTGCCCCAAATGCACAGAGGATGTGGGGCACTCCCAAAAGCTTGTTTGCGAAATGGCTGGATGGTCCCCTTCTATGCTCAGTGGGAATGCTGAATTTCTTTTGTTTGTTTGTTTGTTTGTTTGTTTAGGAAGAGTCCTGACTTCTTTAAGCTTGAAAATTTTTATTCCATTATCCACCTGCAGTCTTCCTGTGCTGAAGGAATAGATTTTCATTGAGTCAGTTCTTAAAATGGTGAGTTCCAGAGCTCTGTTGCATAGGTTAATAAAATTCTGAGATGAACTTCAGTTTTATTTTACAGACTTGTGAGAATATTTAAATTATGTAATACAGTAAGTACTGTTATGTTATTTTACTCACTCAAATGGCTATGGAGCAGGCACCGTGGTGAAGCTTGTGGTAGTTGATGTAATCTGGAGTTTAACCCTGGAATTTTATATTGAAGAAATGGTGGGGTGTTTACCTGCGGACTGTGGAGATGCACGCAACGCCTCTGTGCTTAAAGCAAAGACAGAGCACAGACGGGGAAAGCAGCCTGTCCTGTTCCGTTCTTGTCTAGCAGAACACCCCAGCTCCGCGGCGTAGCAGCCGTTCGTGCCCCGGTGCTGCTGCAGCCGTGCACACAGGGCGGACGTGAGACCTGGGCTCCTGGCCGCTGTTCCAGTGTTTGTGTCCTGGGACAGCAGCAGCTGTGAGGATTGACTGGGCATTCATAAATCGTAAGAAAGGAGCAGCGTGTAAAATAATGAGAGCAGCCGCAGAAATAATGTTTCTAGCATGAGGGCGATCATAAATCACGGATCCAAACAGAGGCAAGAACGGATATTTCCCTTATTTCCCCTGCCTCACAGAAACCCAGAACTCGTGCTGCTAAGCAATAAACAAAGTATATTAGTGTCAGGAAACCTTGTTCACCAGCGATGAGCTTTTAAAAACACATTAATTTCACATAGTGAAAGAAAGTTTACAAAGCATTTCTCGCAACGGGATGAAACGCAGCAGCGGAGAATGCCACAGAGACTGCAGACACCTAATTATATCCCCACGTTTTCAGGAAATAAAACTTCCTGGAGGTAATACATCTTGTAGAAGCGGTGTCATTTATGAATGGGTTTTTCTTATGCTGGACCTTGTACTCTAGGACTCATGGCCCAAGGGAATACTGAAAAAAAAAAAACTTGGAACAAATCTGCCTCTGTGGGATCCTGACCCGCTGACTGTAGGAAGCAAGCCGTGCTTTCACTTCTCAAGGTTGCCAGAAAATGTCCTACAGCAACGGGTTGTCTTGTTCTCGCCTAATGCAAAGGCTTCTGTTTTCTTCCTTCACAGTGCTGATATTGTTGCCTGATCTAGAGGAGAGTGCTAAATCTTTCCATAAAATATTAACCCTGCTAGTGGAGTGCCACTTTGCATGCTAGGGTATCTAATACACCAACATACCATGTTATTACCAAATTTATCCATTTATTTTTAGCCAGCAGTCGTAACTTCCAGAGTAGGTTCATCAAATACTTGGAGCCGGTAGGGGCCTCAGACTGCCCCCCATGCCAGGCCTGGTTCCTCTGGGCAGGAAAACAAGGGTCAGTAGCACTGGTCTGATGCTTCAGAGAAGGCTTCGTGAAAGCATCAAACATCATCTGTGTTCGGGCCGGCTGTCTCTTTTTGGGTGCAAAGCCGTCATTACTGATGGAGAAGCACTGACACCTGTGTGGCGGAAGGGTGGTACGGGGCACTCTCCAAGGCCAAGGTGGGACAGGTGAGTGGAGCCATCGCAGAGTGGCTGGCATGCAAAGCAATGGAAGACTTTTGGGGCTGCCTCAAACTTTTGCATGTGCTTTCTGAATGCTCCTTTTAAGCAGTTCTCCCAGACAGCCCTTCTGCGTTCACCGGGGAGTTCCCCAGCTTCAGGCCAGCCTTGGCTTTGCCCTGTCCCTGCAGAAGGCGCAAGTGAGATGAGCTGCAGCTGGAGCTTCTGGCTTGCGTGCCTTACACAAGCAGTACCTGCAGGGAAGTTGGCTGTCCTGCCAGAAGCGAGCAATTTTTAGACAACTGCATGTAGAAGTTACCCTTTGTGTGCTCAGGGCTCACATCCCAGGAGGTAAAAGCGGATGGACACGACCGGTGTGGTCCGGGGGGGATAGCTGGGACCAGGGGACGTCCTGCAGGACAGTAGGACAGTCCTTGGCACAAGCTGTGCTCAGAGCCTTGGCTTCATCTCTGAAGGAGCTTGCTGGTTCGCTCTGGGCGAGAAGCAGAAGCAACAGGAGGACGGATCCAGTGCCTGCATGTGGCCTGGGCGCTCAGGAGACGGGGACGGCGGCGGGCCGGGGCAGCGTGAGAAGCACCCGCTGTGTAGGTCCGTGGGTGCCTGGGGAAAGCCAAACCTAGATCAGGTGCTGATGGGGATCAGAGCCCACCGTACGAGCAGCCAGAGCCAAGCACGTGACCCGAGGCGCGTGACGAGCACAAATCGCGGGCCGTTGGACAAGAGACGGCTCGTTCCCCGCGGGGAGCTCGGGCTTTCCCCCAGCCGTGCTCCCTGCCGCGCTGCGCTCGCTGGAGCAGCACTCAAATTTAAATGCAGGCTGTACCTCATTGTGGGTCATGACTTTTCCATTAAATTTGCCCCCAACTTCTGTGTGCTCCACAGATAACAGCGCAGAGTCAAATCCGCTGCTGGTGACACGGAGCTGTCCTGCCGCTCCTTTGGCAGGAGATGAAGTTAGCGCTTGCCATATGTACCGAAGTGCTTGCCATATGTAGCATCGATATCAGTGCTTGCCATGTGTGTCAAACTTACTCCTAATGACACAAAATAAAGCGGTGATGTGCCTCATATATTGGAAAAGATAAATAGACCTTTAACTGAGCGAGTGTGTGTGATCTGGGATCACAGCCTGTGGCCTGCACATGGAGTTTTTCCGCGAAGGAAGAAAAGAGACTTCAGAAAAAATCATCTCAGTATCTTAGCAGCATTGAGAGTATAGGAAAATAGAAACCAGAGCCGGACCCAATGCCGTATATCATTAAAATGTATTAATCAGAAGAAAATATAGACAGTTGTTCTTTTCATTTAAAGAAACAGTTTTGCTGTGAGATATTCTTTGCTTTAAAATTTTTATTTGGCTGCCAGCTTTTATAAATAGTTTCCTTTAAAGCCTGTAGTATGCTGCATAAAGCACTGTACACTTTTAATACAAAAGGAAGAACATAAGAATGAAATTGGGGAAATTTCCTGTCTCAGGCAAAAGCCACACATCTTTATTTTTAGTTATTTAAAATGGGTACTTATCTACATAATGAAAATTTGATGTTAGGTTTTATCTTTAATTATTATAGGTATTTAAGTTTATTCTACTAAAGAAAGAATAAACTCCATATGCAACTGTAATGGTGTGAAATAATATAACCAAATATGCTTAGCATTTATGTGGCTTTTTTTCACCCTCAAAGCATAGTACAAAATTAATTTTGATAGGATAATAAAAAGGATACTGCACAAGATTAATGTCGAAGAGGTTTTAACACCGGAAATATAATTTGTGTGATGGAAAATATGAGCATCTGGCATTGCACTGTGAACTGTTCCCAGATAATGAAAAAACCTCTTCCAAGCGAGCATGGCCAGTTCCAGCAGATTGTTTTCGCTTGTATCTCAAGAGATACGTCCTATCTTGTGAAACGAACAAGCGACAAACGGTCCGTGGTTGCAGTTTTCCATCTGGAGCCTTGAATTACTGGCGAGTTAAGGTCAGTGCCAGGATGTGACTGCATTTCTTCCCAGTAAGCCAAAGGATGATCACTGAGCAGCCTACCAAAGTAACGCTTTCTGTTATATATAGCTGGATCTCGTTATAACTGTGCAGCTAAAACAAGTCCGATTCCATCAATATTTCACTGGCAAAAGCAAGTATGTGTCGTCTTGAAGTTAACGCGTAATACACAGATCGTACCAGCTGGTTGTGATTTGCTTTTACACAAATTTAAATGGCCAGTCCTCCACAACGTGCTTCACATGGAAAAGTCAGTACAATACTGAGAACTTTAAAAAATAAAATCTGCTTTTAAAAAGTATTAAGATAAGAAGTGTCTACAGTGCATGTTTTACCTCATCCCATACCTCTGGGGAGACAGAAAGCCCCCTGTGCGTGCTCCAGAGCTCCCTGCCGCTGAGGCAGGTTTCGGTGATTCGTCTGATGCGAAGGCAGCTTCACTTCTCTGCGGAGGGTGCTGTGAGGAGACTTCTCGATGCACCTTGCTGCCTCCAAGGAGGCACCGCTCGCGGGCCCCGCGGCGAGGGGGCGGCTGCAGGCTCCGGTCCCCGCCGGGCGCGCGGCAGCACATCGGCACGCGCGGCGGCCCTCAGGGCGTGCGGGCTTTCCCTGCAGCAGCGGGCTCCTCGGGCGAGGGCTGGAGGCACGGAAGCAGAGCTGGGTGGTCAGGTGGGAGCGACCGCGGGGCTGGAGGCTGAGCTGCAGGAAAGGCTCCAGTGCCCGCAGCAGGCAGAGAGGAGCTTGGGGCGAGCATCGTGCTGCGGTGGGGCGAGCTTCGTGCTGCGGTGGGGGTGAGACCTGCAGGCCTTCCCGCCCCGGCAGTGTCTTCAGACGTCCCCTGCAGGGCTGTGGCTGCAGCTGTGCTGTCCATCGTGCCGTGTGAGTTTTTTAAAACTGAAAGGGAAGCAGGAATGACTGGCAGGCTGGAAAAATTATGTCATTAGCAGACTTAGATATTAGTTGGCTGTGGTTTGCATTGTGTACATTGCCTTTTTTCTTTGCCTTTTTACTGTAGGTTTGTACATGTCCACCCTCTATGTAGTACATACAGGGCAGGGTTTGATGCTGCTGCCTTGTTACACCACTGAACTGCTGTGCTTGCACTTTGCTCCTTGCGCTACAGCCACAGTAAGTGACATTTTGAAATTCAGCACTGACCTATGTGCAGGGCAGCTCTGAAATAGGGCAAGCGGAGAGAACCGAAAGCCATTCGTTTCCATCTCTGTGCACTGTTTTTTCTGCTTGTGAAATGTCAGCGCATCCCCATTTTTATGGGGCATGAATAAACAGATATTCGGCTTAGCTTTTTCCATATTCACTGTCACACACTGAACAAAATTTGGAACAAAGCGGATGTGCTAATCCAGAAGCCATTCCGGTCATGAGGCTTGCCTAATTGCACCCGAAAATGTCACTGTCTCAGGTCCAAGCACTGTGCCAGCCTCCTCACAAAATCGGATTTGGCTGTTACCTTTTTGTGTGAGTCGCAGCCTAACATACCGGGGGTGAACGAGATGTCCCAAGTCGCACCGCGGAGGCCATCTATTTCTTGCTCTCCTGTTACCTGCACTCATCCTGTTAATGGGATGTTGAGCGATGCCAGCTGCTTTGAAAGCTGCGTAGATTTTTGTATCTGCCCCAAATCAATCGATTTCTAAATGTCAGAAACTTACGAGTGATGACACAGAGCTGTTTTAGCCTGTAAAACCTGGTTTTGCTGGTTCCTCAGTCCCATAAATTTACAGGAACTGGTTTGTTTTGGGGAACCTCCTGTTCTCAAACCTTGAGCATGTCTTAAGTTGAGGTAACACCCTGCTTTGATGCGATGGAACAGTTTTTGTTGTGTTTTGGTTTGGTTTTTGGTTGTTCTTTTTTTTCAGTTTAGAAAAAGTACAGATTTCAAGAAGTGACTTATTTCTGGTAAAAAAAAAAAAGTTTGGGATTCAAATCACATGTCGAACACTTGGCGGTCATAACATACAGTTTCATCTCAGCAAGCCCAGAAAGTTTTGCTTTCCTTTTTCTTGTTTGTTGCAGCCTCAAACTGCCGTCGGTCAGGAAAGCAGGACCTCGGGCAGCCCCGTGCTGCGAACCCGCGCCGGCTGCTGCTGGCGTCCCAGCTCCCGCTGCCTCTGCCGCGGCCGAGGCGGGCGGGCTGTGCTGCGTCAAAGCCTTTGAATGAATGTACCTGTCGTTGATGTAAACGGTGGGGATCGATTTTGTATAAATACGAAGCCGATAGCTGTGCGCACGACGAAAGCCAGCTGCAGTCAGCAGAGTGTAAGAGGTCTTTAGCGATGCAGAGAGCTTTTGGACACCGTACAAAAGAAGATAGCTAAGCAGATGGGCCAGGAGGCGCGGCAGGCGCGTGCTTGCAGGAGGTCTCTTCGGGTCTAGTTTGGAAGCGGTTTGCTCTCGGCTCAGCTACAAGCATGGACAGCGTGAGGTTCAGCTCCTCTTCATTCCCATTACGGAAACCAAACCGAACCAAACCCGGGAGTAAACGGGGCATTAGCACTGGGCTTTGCGCCCAGCGGGCCGTGCTTGTTGCCGAGCCGGGACACAGCCAGGCTGCGGCAGCCTCGGGGAGCCGCGGGCCGTCGTTAGCGGGTCGCCGTCGGCGCGAATCCGCGGCAGATCTCCCAGGGCAGGGGTACCCAACTTGCCAGGCCCCCGTGCCCCTTGGCCGGATGAACGCGGGTGCTGAGCGGTGCTTTTTGCTGAAACAGAGCAGAAGAGCGAGCTGGCGGTGTCTGCGATTCCATTCTGTGCTCGCTGCAGTATTCGGCCTCGCACTGGCTGTTCGGTGACTTCGGGCAACTTGCTCAGCAGTCTTTTCGACGCAGGTGGCGTTAGTTAATTATTAGCCTCCGCAACGGATTTTGTATGCAAAACATTATTTCTCAAAGCCTCGTTCTGAAACCCGGCTGCCTGTCCCGTCCCGTCCCGTCCCGTCCCTGGCGGATTCGCTGCGCGTACCGCCAAGCACCGTGCGCCGCAGCCGCGGAGCCCAGGTTCCGCACTTCTGCGCACGAATTTCTGCCCGCCGCTCGGCCTGTCCCCCTTTGTTCCTCCCCTCTGCCCTGCCGCACCTCCTGCTGCTCTGTGATGCTCGGCCACAGCACGCGTGCGTGCTCACGCACACACGCACACACACGCACACATTTTAGGGCCGAGCAGCAGGGTTTGGGGCCGGACGAAGCCCCCCACGCTGTGGCACTGCCGCAGCCCAACTGTGGCCAGAGTCGCAGCTTTGCGGAGAAACATGGGTTTTGTTTTGTTTTTCCCTAAAAATTACAGATAGTAGTTAACCTTTTTTTAAAGCAGGCTGCAGAATTATTGTACTCATTAATTTTTATGGGGTGGTGGCAAGGTGGTCAATGTCTTCCTGCCTGTCCATACCGTCACACCCGTGTGAGCTCGCAGGGCTGCGGCCGCCTCTCGCCCCACCAAGCGGATGCTAACGAACAAAAGTCGGTCTTCTCCTCCAGGCACACTCTCAGTTCTGTGTTCAGCACTTTTCCACACTTGCTGGGACCCTCCTCAAACCCGGTGCGCGTTGGATCAGGCTTTGTGTGTGTGTGTGACTGCTCAGTTTCTGTGACAAGAGCATGAAGTTGTTCGAGAAGAAATAATCCGAGGCCAAGTTTCTGATGTTTTCATGTAGAATAACTGTTCACTCAGCGCCGTGCATCCAGCTACAGCGTGAGGGCGTCCCCTGTTTTTCACAGCATCCCAACCCACACCTTTGAATTACTGGGACAGGATTTTCAAACGGATCCCGCGAGCCTGCAGCTTCATTAGGGTGGAGGTTATGTGTGGTGCCCTCCTCACTCGGTTTTCGTACAGCCGCAAAACGCGTCCCGCGAGTGCCACCAGACTCCTGACTGTGAAGAAGACCATTCCCATGGTCTCCTCGCCGCTTACAGCAGCTCGCGCTGCTGATTTCCTTTCGGCTAAATTTAGATGGGTATCAAGCATCTGAAATCTGTGCTGCAAGACCCGTGCTACACTTGGTCCTTCAGTTGGTTAATTCAGAGCTTGTCTGGGTTTGTCTGCACGGGGCTCGAACTGAAGATGGCTTGCCCAAGGGTGTCTTTGTGGTCCCCTCTCTAAGCACCAGACACACTTTTATCTGTGGTGGGATGTATTTGAAGATCAGAAGCATTCAGACACTATGATGACAGGCACAGGATAAAAACTACAGTGGTAAACACCAGTGAAAATGTGGAATAATTCAGGGTGGTCCCCACTAGGAGTCATGGGAAAATATTTAGCAAAGGAAAGTTTCAGTGCAACACAAAGGAAAATGTCCTCACGTTGCTCTGTGTTGGCCATGGATGAGCCCGTGGGGGAGTGAGGGAGCCCCTCGGCTCGGGTCATTCATTCAAAGTGGACAGGAAAAAGCCATGGAAAATGCGCTGTCAGGAGCAGCCCTGCGCTGGCGGGAGCTGGTGAACCGCATGACCTAAATGGTATTTTCCATCTCCCAGTTTATGTGACACGGAAAGTGATTTACTTTGGCCTAACATCGCTTCACTGTAACGAATAACGCCCAGCTGGCCAGTGTCTGTTTTGAACTTTGGGTAGAGCGTCCTTTAAGAAATCTGGCTCTCACAGCGGCACTGAGAGGAACCTGAAGATCCACTGCGCGCACAGCAGCTTCCCCTTTGCGGATGGGTTCGGTTTGGAAGTCACACTCTCTGTCCTGCCAAAACGTCCTTGCCAATGGAACTGCTTACAAGTCCCTGAGAGATAAAACAACCAAAAGCACCAATAACGCGTGGATTGCCCTCTCTTGACTCACGAGTCACTTTTTTTTCCATGTCCAGGTCAGGCGAGAGACACTTAATGGGCAGCAGAAAAGTGTAGATGAAACGTTCTCACAGCACTGCGTTTTGTAAATTCCTCTAGTTCTGCTAAAATTGCGCGTGATGTTAGGATCCTTGTCCGTGCAGCAGGGCTTGGGGTGGTGGAATTCTGTCTCTCTCCATAGGAACCTGAAGCTGACCCTGCTTTCTGAACACTGGTTTTCACGAGTCATTGGCTTTTATGGAAATCCGTTTAAGCACCCATTTATCCAGCTGTTTCCTGTGCACGTGAAGCATTGTGCTAGCTGCAGTATTTGTTTTAAGTTACCAGGACTGAGTGGTCACTTTAATCATCATAAAGTTCTGAACAAAGAACCACATGTGCGTTTTGGGAAAAGTACCCAAAAAAGGATCACCAGCAACCTCTGAAAAGTGTCCAGAAAGAGGTCAGATGCTGAGAATGATTTATGGCTGCTGTGGGTGTAACCAAGTAGCAACATTGCCTCAGTGCTTTTATAGATCGCCGGTTGCCAACTTAATTATATTTGCTGATGTCTTTTTTGGGTTTTGTTTTTGTAGATTCCTTCTAAAAATAGCAACAGCACCTCCTCAGAGGGTTAGAGAAGCTGTTGCTGGAGCTAGAATGAGACTGTAATTCGTCTGCTGAAACTGCGTGCAGGGAGCGTGCGGGTGTACGATTCCTGTGCTATACAGCAACAGAATAAAATGTTGCTTCTGGAGACCAGGCTTTCCTGTGGATGAGTGTTCATAGAAGTTCAGAGGAACATTTTCCTCTGGCTCTCTTTGGGCAGGGATGTTCCACACCTCCTGTGCTGACATCTTACGAGGAAACATTCCCTTACCCAAAGGACGTCATCTAAGAATGAAAAGAATATTAATGGCATATAAACGCCCGACCCCCGGTGGGCACTTTCCATACGTTAGCTGCAGGAGACCTGGGGATATCGGGGATGGGTAGGGTCATCCAGAAGGCCCACGGTTCTCCTGCAATAGGAGGTATGTTCAAACGCGCACTCAGGAGCGCGTGCATCCCTGTTGGGTGGCCTGAATCCTGGTTTGCGCCATGTATTTTTTATTGCCTTGTTAAAACCGAGGCTGACTTACCCGCTGTGTGCTCCTGGTGTGTGTGCCGCCGTGCAGCCCATCCCCAGCCCCTTCCAGAAGCTGAGCCTGGGAATGACGGTGTTTTTCCCAGCCGGAGGCTCAGCCTCTGGAGGCCATCCTGCCTCGAGTCTGCCATCGCCTCAGCCAGGCAGCCTTCGGGACTCTGTGCGAAGGGAGGGAGCTCGTTTGCTTTAGTTTTTATCAACTGTATACAAGTTTTTCAGTTCCAGGGATCATCTGTCAAATCGCATATGACTGAAGTGATGTTCGTGGTCTTAACGTCATCAGCTGGGGTTTGCTTGTGTGGTTTGTGGATGGCGTGTATCAAAACCCAGGGCCCAAGCCTGGATGCCTGGCTCAGTAGATCGGCGCCCACATAAAGGGCCGGGTTGTACGAACGCGAGTTAAAAACAAACGTCGAGGTGAGAAAAACATCGCTGCTTAAAACGAGGGGAGTGGCTCTCCTCTTTCCACCTGGCTTTATCTTTGTCTCTGACAAATAATTCCCTGCGTGTGGAAGGAACGCCAAAAAGGCGATCCAGCATCTTGGCGTTGTTTGCTGGCCTGCGGGTGCAGCGTGGCGAGGAACACGTGAGAAGGTGCAGTGAAGCTGTTGTGATGGCTCTGGTGATCGTGCGGATCACACGGATTATTACTGGCCGGCACGGTGCCGCTGAACTTGTGAATCTGAGCTCAGCGGCTGCTCCGAGCCTGCGACCTGTTTCCAGCCCTACAAGATGAAACCATTCGACACAAGGGCCGCGGCTCCGGGTTGCTTCCCCAGAAATGCAAGTGAGGGTGAGGGATGAGGCAAGAAGCAACTTGAAAGCATTTGAGCTGAGGAAAACAGTTTATTCTTCAAGTAGCTCCCTTGGGGGCTGGAGGAATGAGGTCGCTCCTGGAGAGGGCAGCATTCCCGGAAAGGCTCTCCAAGTCGGCTTGTTCCGCACCATTTCGCTCTGCAAACCTCAAGCCGGAGGGTGAGGAAATAGAGATTTCCACCTGAAAAGCTGCAAGCCCTGGAGTGTCCTCTCCACCCAGCTCTTCCTGCCGCCCTCAGCACCGCCAGCGAGGACCAGCGAGGACCAGCGAGGACCAGCAGCACGTCCAACAGCTTGCTGCAGTGACGGCTGGCGGGAGAGGCCAGCACCCTGCCCAAGGCAGGGCGGGGAATGTCCTTTGTCACCAGCTGGCAGTGGGAGACCTTTGCTGGTGCTGAGAAGCGCGAGTGTTCCCGCAGCAAGCTCCTCGTGGCGGGAAGGGGCGGCTGGGAAAGGCTCGCATGCATCTCGTGTAGCATGGGAAATGGCGGGCGTGCTTCGGCACTCAGGCACAGATTTCCTGTGGGTTTACTCCCTCGCGTCTGATTTTCACCAGTGAAGGAGGCACTGGCGCTGGCTCTGCAATGTCTTTGGGCTGAGGGAGACCGGTTCTGGAGGAGCACTTTGGGTGGGGAAGGACTGAGAGGTCCCGCTGGTGGGCAGCAGCTGGCGGCACCGCAGGTCCACGCTGGGTGGCAGGCACCAAGCGTCCTCCCCAGAGCTGCCGCTCAGAGCAGCGTCCCTGGCTGTATTTCTGAGCACCCAAAGCTGACGGCTCACGTTTTCTGAACGCCGAGCATGGTCATTTGCCCTTTCTTCTGAGAGCAGCTTGGCAAGTGCATGCAGCAGGTCGCTGCGGGGGGACAGCGGCTGCGCAGGCAGAGCTGCAGCCTTTGAACCTGGGGACAGTACGTTACCGGTTAAAGGATCTTCGTGGTCTTAACCAGGCTCCGGGACAGGCCCAATTCCCACTTGCACTGACATAAAAGAAGCGAAATGTCCCCAAAGCCTGCATATCGGGTGTGCAGCTGGCCAGTGGGACCACGGTGCGGGCGGTGCAGCGGGGCCCTGCTGCTCCCAGTGCTAATGGTGCTCCTGGTGCTCCCGGTGCTAATGGTGATCCCAGTGCTAATGGTGATCCCAGTGCTAATGGTGCTCCCGGTACTAACGGTGCTCCTGGTGCCGCTGGTGCTGCTGGTGCTCCCCCTCCCGCCCCCTCCCAGACGCGTGCTGAGCCCAGCTGTGCTCAGAGACGCCTTCTCACCAGGTACCTTTGCTTTCATTTAGTTGCCATGGAGTTACTCACATCCTTCCCTTCGCTTACATCACGTTAACAACTGTTGCTATTTCATATTTTCGTACACTGAGAATTCTACCTACGACCAGCCCCGGCCCTGCTGATGCTGCATTACCCTGTCCTCTTCTTGGCCGGTGTCCCCATCGCAAAGGGGATCCCCGGCTGAGCCCTTCCTCCTGGAGGAAGCTCGCGTGTGCCCCTGCTGCTGGGCAGAATTGCTGGGTTTTGCCTTTTCTGGGATTTTTCGGGTCACGCCGCCCTGTGCACCTGCTCAGGCCAGGGGTGCTGCTCCTGGCTGCGGGGACTCGCTCTGACCTCTGTGCAGTGGGCACTCGCGGCACAGCCAGGGTGGGATTTGGGTGAAAAATCGTTCTCTTGACATCGAAGTAGCTAATGGCATCCCTCCCTTTATCTGCGGCGTGTGAGCTGGAGATGTTTGCATCTCACTCCAAAGCCGTGCTCCTAAGCCCTCATCTAGGCACCTGCGTTACAGTGACAGGTTCTCGGAAATGGGGCCACTACGGTGTGCAGGGAAGTCACTGGAAGCTACAGCTGCTCGTCAGCTCTGAAAACCGGGCCGCTGGCTCCAGGCGCCTGCTTTCTGCTGAAATGCCTCACACGCTGTCGAGCCTCAGCAAGTTTTGTAAATCTCAGCAAGCACCCAGCGGTGCAGGCTGGCACGCACTGAGGTTGCTGGGAGAGGAACCGAGCGGCTCGTGCCCGGCTGGGAAAGCTCCCGGGGCTGGACGTCCCTCCCGCCGCCCGGTTCTCCCAACCTTTCAAAAAACCCAGCAGCTCCCCAGCTTCCCTTGCAGATGGGACCTCAGGTGCCGCTCCCCGTCCTGCACTAGCGAGCCGGGGCAGACGGCGATGCCGGCGTGCGGTGGTGCCCAGCGGGCAGGGACGGGGCCGGAGGGGCGGCCGGCAGGACGGGGCGGCCTCGCGGGGCGGCACAGGCTGCGCGGCCGACACCTGGAGCTCGCGCGGGGGCACGGAGCGGGTTCGGGCTGCGCTCGGCGCTGCTCTCAGTGCCGCCAGCTTTGCTGTCGCTGGGGGAACCCACACGTAGGTATGAAACAAAAAACAGCCCCGAGCTGTGTTGTGTCAATTAACGTAACCAGACAGATTTCCTCAAATAAGAACCACATGTTGGAGATAATATCTTTGTTTGTTGCTCGCGGTTTCCTTGATGGCAAACTACTGTGCTATAATCCTGTACCGTCCGGCTCACTTGTAACATTGCCGCGGATGGAAATAGGAAAGGGCGCGAGGGCTGGTTCGGGCCCGGCTGCGGGGAAGCCGGGGGCAGGAGGGATGCTGCCTTTGACAGGGCGCCCGTGGCCGCTGCAGCGCGCTGCCCTCCGCCCGGCTCTCCCTCCGGTGTTTGCCAGCCGGGTGCCTGCTGCCCGTCCAGGCGGCTCCTCGGCTCGGGGGTCAGTTCTGAAATGCATTCAGCATCAGGGCTGTTTTTTCCAGAGGTATTGCGGCATGTGAAATCCCGCAGGCTTGAACAGGACTTCAGCTCCTCAGCCTCTGAACCGCTTTTAAAATGAGACTTACGCTGGCTGTAGAATGCGTTTGGGTACCTGGCTCCCTGCTGGATCCATACAGCTCCACAGATCCTGACTCACGGAGGTGTTTTAGAAAGTTGTACGTCCATTCGCTAGAGGGATGTATTCGAGTCTGTGCAAGCCTGTAAGTAGATTCACTTGGTTTAAGATCATTTTGTGTTGATTTCATCTCTTGGTTCCTTATCAGCACAAGCTAAATCAGCACAGGGCATGTGCCGCAGCTGCACAAGAGACTGCCCTGCCCTGCCTGGCTGGACAGACGGACACGGCCCCTGCGCGGCTCACACCTGGCTGTCTGCTATCAGCAGCGGAGAGAAGCCTGTCAGCGGCGTGAGTGGTAAGACTACAAAAATGCACAGGGGACAGGAGAACTTAATTACTCCTTACACGATTGTTTTTCGCTTGGATGTTGCTCCTTTCCAAAGGGAGCAGCAGAACCAGCCTAGCAACTCTGACTTGGTCGGTGCCTCACGAGCTTTCCCCAGAGGCTGCACGGTAGCTAAGGGGCAATACCGCTTCTGTGGCCGATGCTCTCTCAGGGTCCTTCCGAGCCACTTGGCACGGCGGTGGGAGGCAGGCAGCGAGGCTGAAGCCCTCCGGCCCCGCCGGGCAGACGTGCCCAGCTCCCGTGTGCAGGCGCACCTTGGCGCTTGGGCTGCCTCCAAGCCAGGACTCTGTGTTAGCTCCAGCAGCAGCTTTGACCTCAGGGAGAAGGGCACAAGTTACAGTTTTACACATTTTTTTCCCCTACCAAACTAAAAAAAAAAAAAAAGGCGCGCTTAAAGCTGGGTCCATCTGAAGCGGCGCAACCTATGGCATAGGCAGAGCCCTCTTTTCCTTGCTCACCAATTATCCCTGGTCCTACAGATGCTCTTTGCTTTCACAACCACCCAGCAAAGAGCCCACGCATGCTTTTTTTTTAACGTCAGGGCGAAAGGACTCGCCCTGCGCACGTGGTCCCAGGGCCAAGGCTCCTCTCCTCGGTGCCGTGCACCCCTGCAGGAGGCGCGTTGCTCGCGGGTGCGGGACGCGTGCTGCCGCTGCGCCCTGCCCGGTGACGTTTCGGTGCTGTGACAGCGAGGTCAAAACTTGCCAGGCAAAATGTCCTTGGGAGGGGTGGCAGAGTTGTGCGCACAAAACCTGCAGCTTCAGGAGGATGGAGCCACCGGCCGTCCTGCAGCAGGAGGCTCGGCAGCGCAGCTGGGTGCAGTGACGGACCTGCCTTGGCTTAGAGAGTCGGTGTTTTCCTCAGATAGTCAGCACTGAGAAGTTAATCAGGTCCCACACAGTCTCTCATTATATTGCTCGCTGCATTTGTGCAGTAATTAACTCTGACTGCAGCGGCTCGAGTCAGCCTGGGGGACGGCAGCGCGTGTGCCCGCTGTTGGACTGTTAAGGCTGCCTGAAGGAAGCAGCGATGTTTGCTGTGTGGTTTCCAATTGAAACTCGATGACAAAGCGATTATTTGTGGAACAGCAGGAGTGTGGCGAGTGGGACACGATGGTCCCCCTGGCCCGCCTGCACCCCCAGCCCTGCCTGCCCAAATGCTTTGGCCCCATTTTTTTGGGGTCCAGGGCCATACGCTGTGCCCAGAGGCCGCAGGGGTGCGAGCGGCCGCCTCCCGCAGTGCTGTTCGGCCGCAGACACGGCCCCGTCCCGCTCGGCTTCCAGGGCGGCGTTACCGCTCCCTGGCTCCCCTTGCCACGAGGAAGCTCAAGGTGGGATGAGCGGCCTGGGCGCGGGGCGGCTGCTGTGCAGGACGCCAAGTGCTCGTACGCCTGTCCCACAGGGGCACCGCGTTAGGAGGAACAGGATTAATCCAGGGAGCAGCAAGAAACATCTTTCGGCTAAATTCAGCCTGCGGCTGCCAGGCCTCTTCGCTGGATGCTGAGTCCTGGTGCGCGGGGGCTGCAGGTGACCAGGAGGGAGCTGAGCCCTGACCTTGCGAAGCCCCGCACATCCCCGGTGGCATCTGCCCATCGCCTGCCGGTGGTGGATGCGAGCAGCAGCTGGGGGTGAATCGGCATTAAAGATGGTGTAACCGGGAGTGCAGGCAGGTGGAATGAGGGAAGAAATGAGTTAGGAAGCTGCAGTTCGGCCACATTAGTAGCCATACGTCTTAAACTGGGGAAGGCAGAGACTGGGAAGGACCGGTCAGGTCTTCTCGGGCTCCGGCCGTCTCTGGAAGCTGGCAGGGATTTCTAAGCATCCTCATGGGAATAGAGGCCCCCGAGGATGAGCCACTCCGGAGAGGGATGGGGTGGTCCGGGACAGGACTCAGCCACGCAGGAGCTCGGGTCCAGGTTCCCCAGGAGCAGCACAGCTGCGGCAGCCGAGAGGCCCCGGGAGCTGCATCCTCCCGGCTGCACTTTGGCTACGTGGTTTGTTAATTGCACTGGAGGCAATTAAAAGCATTCCTGAGAAATCCTGGCTTTCTCTCGGCAGCGGGGGCACAGCACAGTGCAGGGAGTGCGCTTGTCTTACCGGCCATAAATCTGCTGCTATCGCTCCAAGGTCCAAGCGCATCCCCCGGAATGCGGCTTTGGAAGCCCTGCTGTGCCGCAGCAGCCGCTGCACGCTGCTTGCTCCCCCGTTCGGAACAGCTATTTAAAACCTGGCTGGTCTGATGAATTTACCTTGCATTCTGTACGAGCTAGGAACAAGCGGCAGCCCCATGGCCCTTTTCTCTGTAGAGAGACCCCAACCCCTGTAGAGTCAACCATAGCCCAAGACCCGTGTCCTCATTGAAGCTGGTATTTTTACTTGGCTTTCCACACTTTCATTTAACTGCAAGGAAACTCTGCATGTGGGGCAAATGATTTGGCTCCGAGTAAACTTTCATGTTCATCTTCAAATGAAATTCTTCCCTTAAATCCTTGTGACAGCATACAGTGCTGCTGGGGGTCGTCAGCTGGTAATCGTTTCCTGATGCCACCGCAGCATAAGCAGTGAAACGCCTGTTTCCCCTGGAAGCCCATGGCCCTGCTAGAAGTGGCTGCTTTGGGACCCTGTTTGGGAGTGGATATTTGTATTGTGTGGAAAGTGGATGAGCTATCTGCTAGTGTTTATGGAATTCTCCTGCCGTACTCAGTAAGACACACACAAAGTCACTCCAAGGGCCATTACAAGACAAGACAATGCCAGCTTTGATGCTCCTGTCAGTACAAGAGCATTATTCAGTAATTATTGAAGCTTTAGAAAAATAGACTGCTAAAACAAACAAAGAATTTATTCAGACTCAATCAAGTAGAAATCCGGTTCTCGCTAAACTCAGGTGGAAGCAAGATGTGCTATCCCCCTTTGGAGACAACAGACTTTTCAGTACTCAGGAAAAACGTACTGGGAAGGGCAGCTGAGCACTGCTGTGAGGTGACGGAGATGCCTCAGAGGGCTCTTCTGCCTCTCGTTTCCTGCAAACCTGGGACAGTTTGTAAACCAGTGTGGCTTAAAGCAGCCTAAATCCATTGCCTCCTGCTCCAAACCAGTTTAAGTATACGTTTATCTGAGCGATGCCCACCAGCACAACTAAGTTGACTTTCATTAACTTCACATGCAAGTCTTCTCACATGCAGCGGCCTAGGGCACAGAGCATAATCCCCGTTTTAACGTCTTGTCTCTCCGGTTGCAGTCGGCCTCTTAGGCATGAATTCAAGCCCGTGCGCCTGCCTCAGCCCTCCCCTCCTTCTGTTCTGGTCCCTTCTGGTGCATTTAGCAGCAGCAGAGCACGAGCACACCTGCAGGCAGCGGTGCGCCCGCGGGCACGCGCCTCGGTGTGACCGATGGCGCGCGCACCTTGGTGGGACGCGAGGTGCGGACGGAGGGCAGCTGCTGCGAGGGGCCGCGGGGCAGCAGGGAGCCGTGCGGGGCGGGCAGGGCCGCGCAGTGCCGCACGCGCCAGCCGCGGGGCAGGCACGGCTCGGTGTCCCAGCAGCGCCCGTGCGTGAGTGCACGTGTGTGCCTGCGCGCGTGTGGGCACGCACGGGGATGCTCGTGTCCGCTTTGCAACACTTCCACCTACAGAATAAAACCCAGAACGGCAGCGGGAGTGGCCCTGGGAGCAGCTGGGCACGTAGCTACGCTCAGGGGGCCCAGCTGAGCAAAACCTCAAAGAGAGATTCTCTTTCCTGGGACAAAACCAGTACTTTTTGCAATTTTTTTCCTTCCACTGGAATATAAAGGCATATTTTTTTGATGACAGCTTTTCTAATTTTACCATTTTCTTTTCAAAACGCCCTGCTGGTTTGTGGCCAGGCAGGAGATGGAAATGGAAAGCTGTTTCCCTTACAGAATTGTTTTTTCCTAAGTGGGGTGTAGCTGCCGGTGCTCTGCTGCAACCAACACCCAAGTGCTGCGTGGGCGCGCACCGGCCCCAGCGCAGAGATAGAGCGCAGCAGAGTGGGGCGCGGGGTAGCACCGCACGTGTCCATCCGTCCTGTCCTGTGGGCCGGGAGGGTGCCACCACCTTCCTTCCCCAAAGAGTCTGCAAGCCACAGGCATGGATTTGGGAGTGGGGAGAGAGCGACAAGGACCACAACGGGAGAGCCATGAACGTGGAAGCATGCAGCGTGCGAGGGTGGCTCACGGACAGGCTCCTCCTTGGGGCTGATCTCACAAACATTTCCGGGCAGGAGCAGGGACAGGGGAAGGATTTCCTGCAAAAGGGAATGGTATCGCTGTCATGAGGAGCACCGCGCAAGGCACGCTCCTGTGGCTGGTGTCACCAGCCTGGTAAGAGCAGTTCCTGTAAGGCCAACAGCTCAGCAGGGGTGTGGGGTTGCTCTTCCGCTGCCCGTGCCCAAGCGGGGTGGTCAGGCCAGAAGAGACCCTACAGAGAGGGCTCGACTCGCGGCCGGCCATGAGCCCCACGACGCCCTGTGCTGCATCCCTCCGTCCTTCTGTCCTCCCTGCCCACAAACACTCATCCTGCTTGCTTTCCCGATGACAACTTTTGACGAGAGATGTCCCAAATCCAGCACACTCCACAGTTTTTGAGAGAGGTTACAATCCTGATGGTTACTTGTTGGGACGATTTCAATAAAGAATATTCTTGAATTTTTGTGTTTTCCTCCTAAGCCATCCAAATCTTTGGCTCCAAGCAAATTCTTTCATCTTCTGTAACAGAGATGGAAGTGAAGGACAGTCACAATATTATGGATTTACTGACTTGAACTGTTTGCCTCACTTTGTGGAAAAATTATTCAACACATTTTAGCATAATCTCTTGCTAACTCTCTGAGGAAAAGCAATTCTGAGGCAGGACAAACCCCAGCAAACCCCAAGGCTGAGGAGAATTAGCCAGTTGGACAATTTCCCATCAGTTTGTTATTGTGGGTCTCTGTAAAGGTATCAGTTTCAAACTTCAGAATCAGCACCTTGTTTCACTATTTCCAGCAATGCCTGCAGCACTAGCCTGTACAGAAATACTCTGCATTTTCCAGGAAAATATCCCCACTGCAGCACACCGCAGCAGATGTGGGCGCTGCACTTGCCTCCGGATGCTGGCAGGTGTCACCACCACCCTGAACTCATACCTGCCACACTCCTCCTAACACCCTGATTTAACCACAGCCCTCCCGTGGTCTCCTTTTGTTTTGAATTGCAGTTCAGAACGCACAGCTTTAAGCTTTTGCAGCAGTTTAGTGTTGGACCAATTTCTTGCTAGAAGCATCCAAGGCGGGGGGCTGTGGCTCAGGGCAATGATGCTGCATCGCTCATCTTCCTGCTTCACCCTGGCTGCCATCTGCCACTCGGCAAGGACGGCGTCCGCTCTGTCACCGAAAAACAAATATTAGACTGCTGACCATCTGGTTTCAACAGAGCATACCAAGCAACCTTCCTCAGTGACTGCAGCAGCCGTAGCCTGTGCACCAGAGGCAGCGATTATTAAAAATACTGGAAAGACAGAGAGGAAGGACACAAAGTATCTTTCATTATGCTTCATCTGTATGCTTCATCATTGATTTCTTTGAGGTCCTCGTACTTTCATCAATCCTGGTGAGAGAACAAGCACAGTAAATCAAGCATAAAGGGATGGGGAAGAGGGGAAATTGTGCCGTACTGCAGTACAGCTCAAGCCGGGAAAGCCTTGTCATCTACACATGGGGTTTCAGTTAGAAATATCATTGCAGTGGAGTATTACAGAGTCTGTTTTTACCATAAAAGCATTTCCACTCTGAAGGGTAGATGTTTAAATGCTCTCACTGTGCAAGTGTGTTACATAACGCTCTGCAGAATAAAGAATGTACGCCAATTACGACAGAAGATCAACAGATTACCGAGGCTGCTCTGTACTCTGGGAGCAGAGGTTTTGCATGTTAAACTCCTGCTAGTGCTGCAAGGGCGGTGTACTGTAAACAGCGCTTGCCTCATTCTCTGCTTTCCTGCAGGAGGAACTATTACTTTGGCGCACATCGGTAATGACAGTCAAGAAACACATGTGGATAGAAAAGGTTCAGGAACTCCGTAACTGGATCTCCCTAACCACCTTAGGAGTCCTTGCAAAAAAACAAAAGCAAAGCACAGAGCTTTGAGCTCTTTCGGAAACAAATGAGCTGTGCAGGGCACTCAAAACCCCAGCTCACTTCTGAAATGCTTTGATCTGTTGTTTCCACTGCCTGAAGTGACTGGTGGGTCCATCCTGAAGGCAGGGCTCAGCGAAGCAAGCCCGCACGCATGCCGCTTGGGACAGAAGCTGCAGTGAAGTCACTGCTGCCATGGGTGTTTTCACATCCGGATGTCAATGGTGGGCCACCAAAGTCAAGACATCTTTAAGAAAGAAGTTTCAGCTGACTAAGTGTTCCTATTAGTGACTCAAGCACACAGAAGACACTAGGAATTTAAAAAGACAATTTAAAAATAAAAAGCATTAAAGAAAAACACTTCTCATCTACTGAGACTTATCAGTATATCCTGAAGTCAGCCTCTGAAAGGCAATATAGATGACAAAGGTCAGACAATACTCTCCAACTATTAAATTTTGTGATTTGGACCTCAATGAACACCTAACGACACTTCAAAATCGTGTGAGACCTAGTCATACAAATAATGCAGGACCATCCTTACATTAGGCTTTGACTTACGCTGCACTTTTTTTTTTTAATTTGGTTGTTACTGCAGTGGACCTAGCACTTAAGTGTGATACAGCAGAGCAAGGCCCTGATGAAAGCCCACTGCTGGCATTTCACTAACTTCCCCAGCTGGTGACAGTGCCTCCCAGCGCAACCTGCGTCACATACGCAGGACCACTGAGAGCAAGCTGGCAAGTTTGCCTTTTCTCTGCTTTTGCCCCCTGCCCCTTTAACTGATGGCAGTTTGTTCTGGGTAGCAGCTTTCGTCCTCTTCAAATGAGCTGAAAAGGCTGAGAAATTCACAGCTTGGATGTGGGACAAGGCAAAGCAGAGGGGATGCTCATGCCAGATGCAACCCAGCCAGACCCCAGGTGCTCACCAGTCATGCCAAGGCAGTGCAGCTCTCCAGCCCCAGCTGTGTGTGCAGGCATGTTCCTTCCTCGCAGTTCCTCCTACCCTAACAAAGTCTAGGGCACTGCAGCTCCTGAGCACAGCTTGGTCACCACCTGTAACAATACTCATCGTTTATTTGAGTATTCCAACTGCAGCTTGCCCAGAAGCTTTCCTCTTGACAAGTCCTCCAGGTAATGGGTCACTGATGGGCTGCAGCCATTACAGAGCATTATCCAACTTCAAGCTGGTCCAAGCGCTATCTAGAGACCATACAAGTGCCTGCGGACTCGCATCATTGAGATAAACAATTCCACCCCCAGTCTGTGCTTTTTGTCACTCATATCCCCAGTACATCTCTTCTTTGCAACGCTGACCATAGGTTAGTTGGGCTTTGAGAAGAATCTGCTTCTTTTGTTTCAGTAACCAAACACATTTATTTTATGGCCTGTCTTTGGCAAAGATGTTACATGGTTAAGGCCACCGTCAGTAAAGTTGACTGAACACATCTTTTTTTCCTCAGGAAAGAATAGACAAACACTGAACTTCTGCTAGCTGACTGCAAGCTCACTGTGTAAGCAATGTGCAGCAGATGGTGTCTAGACGTTTCACATCACCACATGTTCCAGCTTTATATGGAAGACAACTTCTGCTCTTCAGCTCTGGAGCGACGGGCACTAGGAGCACAGAAGGGTAATTAGCACTTACACAAATACAAATAGAGGCTGAGCCCCCTTCAACTTTCACTCCGGTACACACACTGACATTCAACAGAGGTTGAGCCAATTGTGCTACTTGAAAACTGCCTTTTTATCACTGCCCTAGACTATGTAAATACTTGTATCTATGGAAAAAAGTTACCTTGATTTCCATAGTAACATATAACTTCCTGAAAGCAACAATGTGAACTACAGGCCAAGTTTCTGCAGAGTTAAAAAAAAAAAAAAAGAGGTAACCAAGAAACAGAGAAACATTTATCTTTTCCAACTTTCCAAAAAAAATGTATTCTCTTTAATTTCTAGAGAACAGATGCAGATAGGGTCGGGCAGGATGTTGGGCAGCTGCTTACAGGAACGCACCAGCTCCAGTGAAGCTTTTGCTCAACTGCTTTTTTTTTTTTTTTTACCGTCCCCTCTTTCTCTTTTGAGGTCTGCAGAATTTTTGGCCATACTGAGACTGGCACTTGCTCCTGGAGTACAGGATGCCAGAGCCTTCTCACTCAGTTACCAGCTTACTTGACTTTGCCCTCTCCCATGCTGCACCATTGTACTGCGCCATGTCACCCACAGCCATGGACATTCAGCTGTGAGGAGCATGTCAGTGGAGTAAAGACTTCTCTTGCTGCGTTAGTTTCCATACCCAAAGGTCTGCAGGTTAGTGACTAACGCTTGCAATGACAGCAGACACCTTGCACCTTTAAGCTGAAGACTTTATTATCTTAGCAGTAACTGAAGGAATAGAATCAAATCCCTCCTCACCCTTTCTCCCCGTTGCATTTCTCCTTCACCTGCAACTACAGCCACAGCAGCAGTATCAGCAAGGCACATTATACGCTCACTGCCTTGGCTTAGGCAGTGGCACCGGACACAGTTACAACAGCTGGACACTAGGACACCCGCTCCATCCCAGCACAAGGGTGAGCTTCCAGGAAACTATGTTTTGCACTGCAGCACTCCTGACTCGTTAGTTTAAGGCAGATAAACTTCCCCAAGCTAAGCCCATGTGACCCCTCAAGCAGCCACAGAACTGCAGAACTACCATCACAAACCTACACTGCAAGAAACTTCTGACACATTCACCCCAGATGTTCAGAGCATTTTAACACTGATCCCATTGCAAACACAAGACTCCTCCTTCCCTCCCCTGCCATCAACCTGCCACCAGTAATGAAAGTGGGGAAAAAACAAAGCTGATCTCATCCGGCTTTGTACTTCTAGCCCTAACAGGCCAGCCCCGAGGAAGTGAACAGCAGACAGCACGTTAGCTCCTGCCAGCAGCAGCTGAAGGAGAGGTACAGGGGAGGATCCCCACCTCCCGAGGGACAGCTGAACGGAAAGCAAGAACTCAAGAGTCCTGTCTGTGGCTTGTGAAATGCAGCCCCTTCACAGCTTTCCCCATCAGCTGCTCACCCCACTAAGCTCTACATAGCTTAGTCCATGCCCGTGTGTTCCAATTGTTGGAGGCATCAGAAGTGCATCCATCCATCTTCCCAGCTACCTCTGCTAAGAGGTACGCAAGCTTCTAAAGCTTTCCAAGGTTGCTTTTAAATTACTCCAAGTGTTTCATCTGCAACAGAAGCACGTCAGTATCCCAAGCACCTCACTGGAGCCCATCAGTCAAAGTGCAAAATTCAAGAAAATTAGTTTTAGTGGTTCCAATACATTTGACATCCAACAGGCAGTAAAAAAAGCCTTATATTTTATTTCTTGTAAAAATCTTTTAACACATGCAGACTAAAACCAGTGTAAGAAAGTATCCACCATCGTTTAAACAAATAACTATACTTAAATATAAGTGTCTGCAATTGACTTGTATAAAAATAAGGTACATTTTGCTTTTGTACAGAAATCCACTCTCCAGTTCTCATATCAATAAACAATACACAACTCTAATACATACAATTTAACCTGATCGTTGTTTTCCATCAATTTGATACTGCTAAGGTATTATGTGCAAAAGTTGGTAACAGTTCCTTTCCCAAAAAAAAGAAAATGTTCTACATGTTTTAGAAAATCAGATATTGGGCTTAAATTAATCAAATCCTAATCGATTCCTTTGTTCTCAAGTAAGAGTCCATTTACTGTATTATATACAGGCTTAACTAGAATCTAGCGCAGGCTCAAACCTCAGCGTCTGTGTCTGCTGTGTCCTGACCGACTGCTACCGTGGTGCTTGCCTTTGTGAGACCTCTCGAAGGAGCGGGATCTTTCACGCCTGTCTCTGTGGTGTCCCCGCTCGTGCCTGTGTTTCTTGGCAACATCAGAATGATCCCTGGATTTGCTCTGTGAACGTGAACGAGATTTTTTCCTTTTGTGACCATGTCTATTTGCACTCTTCAACTCTTCCCTGCTATGCTTGGTCTTCAGATGTGGCGAGCCATGGTTGTGATGTCTGCGAGGGCTGCCACTGTGGCTGCGGGACCTGCTTCTCGATCTTGAACTGTATGTCCCAGACAGACTCCGTCTATTATTGTAGCTTACGGAAAAATGTTAAAAAGTTAAAACTTACCATTCACACAGAAAAAAATGCTTGTTTTTTCCTGTTTAAAAACTTCCAAGTTACTGGAAGAAACCAGTGACTATTCTTCCAAAAGAGATAACTGGTGAATGATAGTGGCATTCCCAGAACACACCTTTGAGTTTTTTTTAAAAAAGCCCCAAGCCAGAATGCAGCACCTTTTGCAATTCTTCTACCTTTTCACGAACCTTCCCCTCAACATCAGATTGAAAGAAAAAAGGCAGTAATCAATTTGCAATTATTTAAGAAGCCAGCAACACTTAGGGGAACACTTTACTGACATCCAAGTTGGCAGTGTCCACCATAGATATCAGTCAGGAAATTCTTTAAGAAAGTACATAATGCCAGCAGCCATCACTGCCTCATCTACTACCTGCATAGCTGCTCTCCTATCCCATAAAACATAACAAAGAATTAATTATAACAAAAAGACATCCTCTTAAAAAAAAAGCCACAAAAACCCCCTCTATCCCCCCAAACCCCACACCAACCAACCAAACCACTACTTACTGCCGCCTAGGAGTATGAGATCGAGACCTTGACTTTGTTCTTGACCTCGATCGACTAGCACTTCTGCTGCTTCTACTTCTCTTGCTTTCTTTCCTCATGCTGGGGGGGGAGCAGAGAGAAGAGACATAGGGTTACACTTCTGAGGTATTCATTACTTCCACTAAGTAACTCTAAAGTAGTTCACTGTACTTCAGTTGAAGAAACCCTTTTTAAAGAAATCTCCTCTTAATCAGGAAGAGATTTTTTACCTACCCATTGTAAGGGCTCTTCGAAGCTTGCTGCCTTTCTTCTGGCTCTTTTTTAATGGTTTTGGTATTCAAAGGTACTGGACTCTTCTCTTCAGCTTTTACTTCTCTTGGGGAAGCTACAAATTTAAATTCAAGATCAGGTAATTTACTCAGGCTTTGTCATAAACATATTGTACTTTTTATGTACCTTCACCAGTATTTGCACAAAATGCAAACAGAGCTCAAGAGCTACTATTTCATTCCCTCCTCGAGAACAGAACGGTAAGATGCCAGTGGGTAGATGCACAGCAATTTGAAACCAACTGACTGAAGGGAGGTGTGGGAGGAAGTGGGGGACAACACTGACCTTCAAGCCAAGCAGCCAGGCTCATTTGAGACTTGGTCCACCAGGGCTCAAACAGCTCAAACAAAATAAAGCCTGCCTTTATGGCCCACAAACACATATCTTCAATTGTTATCACGACAGTTAATTTTCAATAGCATGGAAGTGTTTAAGACTGAACAGCGAACTTACAGATTTCATTTTCAGATCAGTGGTACAACTATAATGAATAAAATAAAAAACCTTTTGTTCATAACCCAAACTGAGACCTTCCCAGGAGATCATAAGCTCTTTCTGTTTGAAAGGCTGTCGCCTGTTCATCTAAGCACACTGCGAACCCAATATAATTCTATGGACAGAAAACTGATATAGCCCAAAAATGTATTCTCCTGTTCATGGAAAGACTATGCAAGAACTACACATTTATATCTGGCCTGCTGACAGCAAGACAGACATGCTGGATCAGACTCATACCACAGCTTCTGCACGAAACAGGACTCATAAGTTTAATACAAAAGTAGAGAAAGCCAAAACTTTGACAGCAGCTTTCCCCAAGTCAGCTAGTAAGAAATCTCAAAAACCCCACCATAGGTCCTGCTTTCACTCAAACTCTTCTAAGCTAGGCTCCCACTGCCTAGAAATAAGAAAGCGCTTTCATTGTCTAGGGTGACATTTATGCTTGCTAACTCAAAGACCTCTGGAAATTCAGATTTTTAGTTCTCAAGAGAAATGATGGTTACAAACAAATATTATTTTCTCAGAATGTTCTCAAGCTCCTGAAGGGGCCCTGTAGGAAAAAAACAAGGGCCTGTGCCTGCTGTGTTTCCTATCGTCACTGGACCAAAGATCATAGCATCCTTTGAAGTTTGTTGGTAGTTTACAGATCAGTAACAGTATTAAGAGGTAAAAGTGCCAAGACAAAACCGTTTGTTCTTTGTATCAATAAAGTTCAGACAGCTTTATTGATCGGCTGATTCCAGATATGCACTACAACAATTTTTTCACTGTAATGCCAAGATAGTACTGTTACTGTAACTTTCCCTTCTGTTTCCTGACCACAAGCTGTCTTCCTTCACTGTACTTGAACAGTTGAGTTCATCAAAAAAAGTTTTCAGAAACACCTGCTATGAAAGGAACCATGAAAGCTACCACAACCCCACAACAGATTAAATCCAGAGAATCTCTCTTTATAACACAGTAATGTACAGCAAACCTGGGTCTAGACATTTTCTCAATTATCTTAAAGGAATATATTAATATATCTCTGTCCCATCCATCGAAGTAGAGGGGATTGGAAGAGCAAGCCATCATTTTTTTCTAATTTGGTATTTCAAGTTATCAGTAACTGCTTTTAAAATTTGTCTTAAAAAAAAAAGAGTACTTCTCTTGCTTCTTACTTCTGCAAGAAAGCCTAAACTGTCTAACAGCTCAAGGCACAAACCTGCATTTTTTAAACACATCAATACGCAGGTGTATAATACTGGTCTCAAATAGCATTATACTAGTTTCTGTGCAGAGAACAAGCTTACATGGTTTGGATGCAGGAGAAAAGCCACCCAGTGTTGAGAGTGCTGGAGTTCCATCCGGATTTAAACCTTTTGCCTTCAGTTTAGCTTCCTGTAATGCCATTTTCCTCTTTTCTACTTCTTTATCCAGTAATTCATAATTGGGCTGTTAAAGTAACAAAGCAGTAAGAAGCTAAACTTTTGCAATTCATATTTTCATGCCATTTCTCCAAAACACATAGCTTTTCACCATCTGTCCAGTAACGTGACGGACTTCTGTCATTTGCTCTCACAACCCCTTAGAGAGAGTAGTCACACAGCTGAGCCTTTCCAATTAGTAGATTTGTATGTAGGTGTTCCAAACACTCCCAGACAGCTCAAACCATGAGACAGCTCAAACTACAAAGAGCACTGAACTGGAAAAAACAAATATTACCTTCTTCCTGGTATAGAGCTTAAGAGTCGTTAGGCATATCTCCTGAATCTCCTCTTCTGTAGTGCCAAAGAGCAAAAACCAGTGAGGGCGGGTAGGTAGTGGAATCTGAAAATAAAAAACACCCCAAGCCTTAATCACAGAGACCACAGACCACGCTTTGTTTTAAGCATTTTCACTACTATCTTCTTGAAAACAAATTAGTAGCGACAAAAGCCATAGCAAGCTAAAAACAGATTAATACTCACCTGCAGAGCTCTAGCAGCGAGATAAATGCAAGCACATGCTATAGTCTCTGGCTGAAAGCGAACAAACACATTTGTTCGAAGGCTGTCATTCATGTAATTCCTAAAAAAAGGAATTTAAAAAGATGTAAACCTAAGATCCAACCTTGCCTATTTAGACGATAACAATACTGGAGACTCAATTGACTTTATTATTTTTTCTGTTATTAAACACTTCATTTCTTTAGAAGTATTGTATTTGATGTTTATACTTGTTACTTCTGTAAAAAAAAGTTTGCTCCATTGCTACTGCTTCGAAACGCCAATGCAAGTAATAGCACATAACAGCTTCTCAGGTACATTAAGTTGCACTACGAAGTGTCCACTGAGTTACCGATACAGCAAGTACTTTTCATCTGTCCAGCTGTTTGCTTTAAACACCAATGTTCTTGTACTTAAAAATCAATATGCTTCAAACTCAAATGCAAGCATGAAAACATAGGATATTCTTAACCTACCATTTTCCAGATGCAACCTATAAAGTTCACAGACCATTGCACTTAAATCCTACGTGTGCCTTGATTAACATTAACTTCATCCGGAAAGAGAAGCATCCAATCTGCTCACTGCGCTTAAAACCTTCATGTTAGAAAAAGACCTACAAGTTAGCAACCAATCTCCTACTCCACTAAGCTACTTTTCTTCCAGCATGGTGGCACTGCCAAGCAATACATGCCAAGAGATATCTTTAAACAGCAGAGACCTCCAGCGGTTTCTAAGTTTCTGAGCTACGGGAAAGAAATGAACAGCAGTCAGTAAGTATTGACTCTAAAGAACAGTGCCCCATATCGATACTAAGTGAACATGCTGCATGCACTGTAATCTTTTCATTTTTTTTTTTTTAAAAACCTCGAGTCTAGCCAAGTGTTAAATCAATGGAATTTATGTTGGCAGAAAATCTACTGGATGTGTCCATGGGTCCTTTAAATACACTATACAGTAGCTAGACAAAAAAATACATTTAGAAACATTTTTAACAGGTACTCTAAAAGCAAATATACAAATCCTTTTGACACCCAGACAGAACTAGAAGATGCTGCCCGATGGATATGGACCACTTCAGTGAATCTCGGATGAGAGCTTGCACTGGGTTGGCTGGAGAGAAGGGCAGCCAAACAGGCCATCCCCAGGTCATGGGCTGAGGTGCAGAGGGCAGAGCTCTATGACTTACCATCATGGACTACCCTTTAATTAAAGAGTAGAAAAAAGAACAAAGTTAAATTGAGTTCTCCATTACAGAATTAAATCAAGCCATGAAAATAGTAAGCAGAAACAAGCACTAAAATATTTAAATGTATATATTTATGTAATAACTTACATCATTGCTTTGCATATGGATCATCAGGCTTATTATTTCTGCTACTATTTTCCTGGCTAGAAAGAGAATGGAAAATAACAACTTACCAGGCTGTCTGTACCAGGGTTTGATTACGTTCACATTCTAAGACTTGTAAATACATAACAATGATCTGAGGGAAAAGGGGTAAAAAAAAAAAGAAAAAAGACTTAGTTCTAACATATAAAGCAACAGTAAGGAAATAATTATGTATAACTAAACAGTATTCCAAAACAATAGCGTCTTCTCCTTTTCTAATTATCCACTCTAAGCCAACACATCATCCAATCATGTTCAGACAACACTATTTTGCTCCTTTTCTGTGATTTTGAAAAACAGTCACCTTTAACATTTTCCAAGGAAGCAATTTCTATTGAAGTCAATACAGCTACTTGCTCAAGCACTCTTGCAAAAGCATTCATGATGACTACTAAGGAATAAGCAGATGAAATTGAGTCATTTTTACATCTGCATCGTTTGTTGTCCCACAGCTCACAATGCTGCCTTCAATGTACAATAATTTTTACAATTATATTATTTTTGATAACTCACCTTATGTGGATGCTTGACATGAACACAAAATCCCAACTCCTTCAGTACCCTCCTTTCTGCTTTGATTACTTGATTTTTGGTGTTTATGTAGTTCTGATCAAGTATCAAGGGGCTTGGAGTCCTATAGTTTGCAAGAAATAAAATCAAAACTGTTTTGCATATCCAAAAATAGTCGCATCTCTGTTTTCCCTTCCAACCAACTAATGGCAACAGAAACCGGTTTTCAACTCCTGCAAGCAAGTTTAAGCATTAATCTTGTGCTGTCCAAGTTTAGATAAACTAGTTTAGTTTCTGCATTTGAATAGCTACAGATTAGATTGACAAAATAAAATCTTTTCCTACTGTGTATGCACACTACACTGGTGCAGCTCCTGGAACGGAAGTCAACTTCACAGTGAAAATCTCAAAGAGCCTTTATACTTCAAGGTAGAGGCGGGGTAAAGAGCTTGATACAACTACCTTTGCTAGGTAGGACTTCAAAACTAAGCTAGAAGAGCTTTCTGAACAGTTTTATTGACATTAAAGTAGCTGGCTTGCGCTTTACAAATTGGAGTTTCCTATGCACCAGAAGACAAAAGTATTCAGATCTTGAGAGAAAGACAGCCCTGCTACTGTGATATCCAAAAAGCCTAACAAAGCAAAGAATTTAAACTCTAGAATTGTGAGATCTGCCTGTGGTTCTGCACACTGCACCCATTAATCAGTATTTGCATTTGTAAACCAACTGCTCATTTGACAAAGAAATATTCTTAAGTCTAGCACTATCAAGTCAACTCCTAATTCCTTCCAAACCCAAAACCTGAACTCTTCAAAGTTTTTTTTTTAATTTCAACTGAAATAACTTCCTGTATGGTTTATGCACAAGTGTCATATCCCAATTTGTATTCTTCCCTTTGTCTGTCCTTAGGCTTCATCTTTCATCATTCCACATGCTGTACCCACTTCCTCAAAGAAAGATCAGTCGTTTCCCAGTTTGTAATATCCCTTATATATTCCATATGCTTTCCGGTGCAGAAATTAGTGCAACTCGTTATGCTCTAATAAACCACAGCCTGCTTACACCCTATGCATAGTTCATCCCAAGCACTGGTGACAAATTATTTTTACCTTACCTTGAACAGCAAACAGTAATGCAAAGTGGATTCAAAATACAGCACCTATTTTATCAGACAGAATATTTCACTACTAAATCGTCTTCTCTGACTCGATGCAAGTTCCACAAGTTGACCACGTTTCTCTTCCCCAACAAGTCAGAGTGGAAGAAACACTCAAAAAAACCCCTAGGTTCCCATCCCAAGAAGAAAAAGGTCAATCGAATTACAAGGCTAACTGAAAGAATCCCCAACTGCAATAATTCAGTTTATGCTGGGAAAGGTTTCTGCAGTCACCTGGAAGGATGCTTATTACCACTGGTCAAAGGATAAAACAAGCCATCCACTTCAGTAATAAAACCATCATGTTGTATAACCATGCACCAGAGGCATGAGCTCCCCTGCTCTTCCCAAGGGGAAGAGGGACAACTCCCAGCAGGCTTGAAATCAACTCCTGCAGATCCATGGTGCCAGGAAGGACCCACAGTTCAAGTACGAGCCTTACTACTTCCGTCTCAGTGTTCTCTATGTTACATAAAAGTCACTTCTCATTAAATGCGGCTCTCATCACAGCAAGTTCATAAGGTTTGTGATTACAGATCTTTTAAATCTAACTCAGTCAAGTTATGTATTTTCTCAGAAAGTAACTGGAGAAGAAAGACTCCTGAACCTTAAGGTGACCCCTTCTCTAGAGAAGTTATGTTTTTATTTCACTCAGCAGGAAACACTGCAAATGCAGTCTGAACATAATGCTCCAGAGTAGGAGACTGTTTGAAAGAACCAACCTGAAGTTCTTCAATTTGATGAAACTGAGTCACTTCCAATTGGTTTCATTTAACTACACTGAGTTTTATACTAGCATTTCTTCACACAATTTTATCTAGACATCGCTGGCATAACAGGATCTGCAAGGCATCATTGAGAGCAGAAACATGAGCTTAGGTATCCAGGCTCAGCTTAGCCTGCTAGCAGAACACTTCAGAGGAGTCAGCTATGAGCTAGAAACAGCTAGAGCAGCTATGACTTACTGTCTAAAAGATCAACAGTGAGACAAAATGACTACATGGGATCATCTAATGAGCTGCAGCAGGATCACTACCTTCCACACGGCTTTCCATTCTCTGAAAGCTATTTAAGCAAGTCAGTATTATGAAAACAATAAGCTAGCTGTAAGTGCAACAGGAAAGACTACCAGCTTTACTTCACATGAAGTTTTCACTGTCCTTCCATAGGGCAAGAGGATCACCACAAGCAATTCATACAGGCTCAACAGCTAAATGATGGGAAACTGAAAACTAACAGACATTTGGAAGCGTGCTTTACTCTGTTGTCTGGAGTTATCCTGGTCACCTACAACACACAAGTTCTAGAGATCTACAGATCTAAGGAAGCCATGAAAAACATCAGTTTATCCAGCCAGTATTTCCAGAAATGGAAAGGCGAATGCAGCCTTTTATCTACTTACGCAAAAAGAGAAATCTGAATAAGACTTTACTACACCTTATTATTGGCACAAGTTAAGTTCCCCATTGAAAAAGACTTATCAATTCAGCACTTTTGCCATCAACCCCAAAGTGCTGGGATGTGTAATTATTTAGAACTTGCAGACTTCAGAGATTTCCCTGTGGAAAACTTCTTAACATTCCTACTCAGAAAGGCAGAAGGAGGAACTTTGCTACTATACTTGCTGTACTTAGGTCTCAGTCCAAGAAGTAATTGTTTTTTTAGGTCCATGTAACAAGCCAGAGAAAAATAATTCTAAGCTTATATATATAAGCTTCAAGCCATATATAGCAAAGTAGTATTACAAATTCCTACTTTGAATTTGTTCTTATAAACCAGCACTAGTGCTCCAGGCAAGACTTTATACTTAAGAGCAGAGAGCACACAGCACCCATTCTGTTAAGTCAATCCAACAGTCACAAAACTTCATCTGGATTTAGACACGGCACAGCAATCCAAAAGATAAACACACTAATGTGTTTGCAACAGAACAAATTATAAATATCCTTTTTTTAATCCCTCTGACAAAAAAAAATCTGTGTTCTTGACACAACTACAGCTTCATTAGATGCAATATTAAACTTTCATGTCTTTGGAACGTCTAATACGTTGGAGGAAAAGTACCCTGCATGTGGTTTTGTTTAAAGTGCAAAAAGTACTTCTGATAACTGCAGTGTAACATCAGCATCCCATTTCAAAGACCAGATCTCTCTTATGCCAGTCAATAAGAGAAAAAAGCAAGTTCTGTATTTGTCTCCAACATTGTATATACAAGCACTGTAGATTTATAGAACAGTTAAGAACACTAAGGTCTGTGAATTAACACAGGCCACTTCACGTAAGTGTATAAACCTGCCTGACTGCTGCGAGAGAAGTGAAGAATAGCTGACTAAGCATCTCAGACCAACGTTTGTGACATTACAAATGACAGGAGTCACATTTGGTTGAAGCCTCATGAGGACTTTCTGCAGCTTTCAGGCACATTTAAGATAAAATCAACTTCAAACTACATTCTCCATGTTAAACATAAGTTGTAATTGGCTCAGAACAGATGTTTCAGCACACAGATTTTTAAAAAGCAGTATTTTCATAATATGAGCTTTTCTTCATGCACACAAACATTTCACATGCAATACTACATGACATATGCTTGTGAAAGATTTAAAAGAAAATGTGCTTGTCCAAAACACTTCTTTTAAAGCTTTTTCTTACTTCTCAGTATTAGAAATACCACCTAACAGTAACTCAGTTGACTACAGGACTTATAAAAAGGAAATTCCAATGCAATTCCCAGTTCTGCAAACACACACATTAAGGGATGGTGTACATAATCATTTATATAAATAGATTTACAAACTTAAGAATTCTGTATCCTTGTGAAAGCATGTTTTACTATGAATTCAAACTACAATTATACAGATCCAGAAAGTGGAACTAAGAACCCAAAATTGTTTAAGAAAGCAACCTACTCGAACTACTCAAACTTCACGTGTGGGTTAAGAGCTTCAGTTAACAGAAATACTAGAGGCAAAAAAAAAAGTACAGCAGCCTGTTTCAGTTCTGGGTTGTGTGTGAGAAACTAACTACGGCCTAAGTGTTAGCTTCAGATAAAAGAAGATTAAGCTAGTATTCTAAAAACCTGGACAGCAAAGAAAAAAGCTTATAACAAGATACAGGAGTTCTTCCAAATGGTTCACCAGCGGCCAACCTGTTAGTCCCCCGATTCCAGTGACCTATTCTCAGAGCACTGGCTTCTCCTTGGGGATTTTCGATACTTCACTCACTGTTGCCATGACGACAGCTTCATCTTTATGTACCACTCCACATCACCCAGGCTTTGGTAAATGTAGCTGGTCGCTGTATAGTCGGTTGCAAGGGAAAAAAGAGTTGAAGTTAATAACGTGTACAGATTATGTAATTGTAATCTTGTAAAAAGTACAGAAAAATGTTTACATCCTGCTTGTAAAAAAAAAAAGCAAGCCTGAATGTCAGACTTCAGCAACTTAAGATTAATTTCATGCAGATTCACTCAGAATCTCACAGCGACAATACCCATTTCTCCACAAAATAATGGGTAGAAGTGCACGATTTCTCTCGACATGATGTGTTTTAGACACCATGTAACATGCATAAGTGACATTCTGATTTGGAACAGGCTAGCTGGAAAGATTTAAGTTCACAGGTTAAGTTCAGTTTCTCTGATCCTTTGCACAGCACAAAGAAACAACTAATTTGCATTCTCCTTGCAAAGAAAAGCATTGCATACCATTAATTAACCTTCAGTATCTGGATCAACGCCAAAACATTAAGAATCACTGAACCAGCTTCAATAATCCAATAACCAGACTCCCTTCTCATAACTGTGGTAAGAAGCAATACCACAGAAGTCACCTTTAGTGTAACTTCACAAAACACTCAGGGCCATGAGGGCCAACAACTTCAAAGGAAAAGCAAAAAAAAAAAACCAAAAAACAAAAAACAACACAACTAAGTTCCATTCAAAGTATAACACTGAATCATTCCTCTTGTATCTGAAGCTAACTAGGAAAACACAACCACAGAGCAGTAAAAGCGGAAGTTTTAGATTCCACAGAAGCACAACCAGGGTAAGTGTACCAAGAAACAGCTGGCTTCCCTAAGGGATTTCTACTCTACTTCTTCGAAAAGGTAACAACATCCAGTTTGAATTCCTGCTGTAACCTGATGATACAGAGCAAGAAATGAAAACGTGAATTTAAAAACCTAGCTGAAAACAACCCCCCCTTTAGAACTCTAGATTACCTTACACTTTAATCAAACACTAAAAGTAAAGCTATTTTATCACAGCTGAAGTCTCCAGCCTTGGTCTGTAACACTGCTGCATGACATACTTAAAGAAATCTTATGTTTAACAGTAACTCTCTCCCTTCAACTATTCCTTGTTCTCTCCAACACACTGCGTTAATTTGCTTTACACATGAAAACATACATCGCTTTACACACAAAAAAGCAGTATTAGGCACTCGCAACTGCGAACAGCTCTACAACCAGAGCAGACAAAGTTATCCAGATCTGCACACAGATCAGGTAAGCTTACATTCCAACTTCACTAACACAAACACACGGTACCATAAAACACATAAGTCTCACTTTTTGCAATTAAAGATGCCTTCAGCTTCCAAGGCTCAACTATACATTCCTTGTTGAACTGGTGTCATTAAAGCTGTAAACACTGTAGGCCAAACCACACTTTCTTCAGATTCTAAACTGCTGTTTCTAAAAAGTAATACTACTATCACTGGAAGAAGTTCAGCTTTCATCTTCTGTAAACTGCTACTCTATTGCCACTATAACCATGTTTGGGTAGGTACGTACTATCAGAAAAAAAACATGGGGACTACTAAACATCATTAGAATTCCAGAGAATATGCAGCAACTCACTAATTGGCTAGGCATACCTAGGACTACCTTTCAAGAACTACAGGACATCAAAAAAATCAATTAGCAGTGAAGTGGACCTAAAACTACAACCACGGACCTAAAACTACAACCAGTACTCACACCTTGTAGCTATATAAATAATACGAAGAGTCTACCAAATAATCAAAAGGAATGTTAGAAGATGTCAGCACTGAGCTGTACTGCCTACATAGCAGCCAACACGCACTCCCTTCTCAATTTTAGGTCGTTGAACTTAGCCTGGAAAAATACTGTGAATTGAGAACTGCAGCGTACATTAGTGACAAGAGATGCTTATGCCGAGAATGAAACTAATCTTACCTTTTTGCTCTTAACTGACGCAAATGATGAAACACGTTGATCACGTCCCTTATGCGACGAGGTGCCTCTTCAATTTTCGATGCAAGATTGATGCAGGCCATGGCAACAATCTGAAAGGAAGCCCATTTCCGTAAGAAAAAGATTATTTTTAATCCCGATAAAACCGGCACTACGCAACTAAAAGGAAACGTGACCTAGAGGCTTGAAGAGAGCAGCCGGTCCAGCGTGCGGCTGGCCAAGTTCACTCCACCGGTCGCCCAGATCAGCGCCTAGCGCACTTCCCCGCCCTGCTTCCCCGCCGCGCTCACCTCGAAGCTGTGCTTGACGAAGGACTTCGAATAGAAGAAGCGATGAAACAGCACCTGCCCCGTCGCCATCGCCACCTGCGAACGCAAAGGGGGGAGGAGGAAGAGGGAGCGGGAGTCAGTCACCGGGCCCAGCCGCCGCCGCCATTTTGTGTCAGGCACCAGCTGGCGCCGCCGCCC
>VXAL01011024.1:224680-245654 GCA_013399475.1 Chauna torquata | reverse complement strand
CCATGATGGCGGCGCCTGTCCGCACCCGCGGCCGGCCACGCACAGACTAGCGCGGCCCGGCGCCGTGACGCAGCACCCAGCGGCGCCTGCGCGGGGCACGCCGGGAAAAAGAAGTCCGCTGGCGCGGGCCCCGCCCTGAGCGCGGCGGCGGAGGCCGCGGCCTCGCGTCCTCGGCTGAAAGAGGAAATTAAAACGGAATAAAGGCCTCGTTTTGCAAGGCGGGAGGGAAATGGTGGCACCGCAGCCCTTCACAGGGCGGTGTGCACTCGGCCCCGCCCGCGCCTGGCCCCGGCCGCCTGGGCCCTTGGTGAGGAGATGGGTGGAGGAGGCCTGCGGTTCCTTTTTTACCTCATTTTCCACTGCTAAAGATTTTCAGCAGTGCTCGACCGCTGAACAATAACTAACTGCTCTGTATGTTTCACGGAAGCAGGGGAAAGGGAAATTATGTTCCTTTATTTTTAAAGACAGTGTAGTTTTAACTAGTTTGAGCCCTCTAGGGGAACTCATTTTCTATTCCCGTTCTCTTTAAATAGTTTTAAACAACTTGGAAGAATCATCCCATGAAGCGAAATCATGGTGTCCATGTCAAAGGATGAATTAATCGTCACCTGCCTTCACGTCTTAGACCAAACCAGAGCAACCGTCCGAGCAGACAGGCTTGTAACAGTTGGCTCGCCCGGAGCTGTCCCTCCACCGTGCAGCAGAGCTGCGATGGCATTTTGGTGTTCTTGTAGACTGTGTGCAGGAAAGCAACCCGTAAAATTGAGTAAGAAAGTAAACACGACCGCTACAGTGCGGTACTGACATCAGCTGGGCTACGCGATTCCAGGCTGTAAGCATTGTCCAGCAAAGTGGTACCTTCCACCAAGTGGAAGTGCGTTTGTTAGTGAAGAACAGGCTAAAGCAGCTACTGGGGTCCATGCCAGCGTCCATCCACGCACCTCAACGCCAGGGAAGCCGCCCGGCCCTCACCGCAGCTCTCCCCCGTGCTGTCACACTCCCGTATCGCATTGCCCCACGCTGGTCCCATGCATCCCTGGATAAGGATCCATTTGGATCCTCAGCCGTGCTGAACGTTGCCCGAGACAACCGCTTGCCGAGCCAGTTCCGGAGGCTTCTCCATCTTGCAGCCGTTCACCGTGCAGCTAACCCATCGTGATTTGCAGAAGCTGGGGCTACGCGGGCTGCGATCTACACGCACTGAGTTTTACTTACTAGAAATACTTACTCAAAATGTTGTTTTTGCCAGCTATGACTTCTCAGTTACGCCACATAAAGCTGTATGGTAGCTCATCTGATTTTTTCTAGACATGCTGTGTACGATGTGTTTATTTCCAGTAACAGCATTTAACAGCTGGAAACAGCCCTCTTTCAGGGGCTAGGATGCTGTTACTGTAATAGGTTTCCATTGCAATTTTAGGTGCCACTTGAAAAACACTGTTGTGACAAACAGCACACTGTGTGGTACACAACTGGGTTACCCTGCTGCAGACCGCACCGGTACAGCACCGGGGTTTTACAGTGCTCGACCCCCCCCCGCCACCTCCCCGTGCTGGAAGAACAGCTCTCGGGAGTTCTGCGCAGAGGCAGCGCAGCTGGGCCCCGTCTCTGGCACCACCGGGTCCCTGCTCCCGCGGGAGGGACAGGGAACACAACAGACCCGCTCCTTAGCCCTCCAAGGCCCAGGAGAACCGCGCTTCCCGTCGCTCCCCCGTCTACGCAGAGGAGGGGAGGGGGCGAGGCGCCGTTTCCTCATGGCGGTGCCATCGCCTCAGCGCGGCCCGACGCCGGGCTGGGGGGAGCACAACCGCCGCGCACGCGACACCGGCCGCCGCCTCAGGCCGCCGCGCGCACGAACACCTCGCACCGCATCCCCCCAGGCCCGGCCCCCGGGGCCACCGCGCGCCCGGCCGCGATGTCTCGGCCGGCCCGGGAAGCGGCGATGGGGAAATTCCCGCCGCTTGCGTCACTTCTCGGAATGGCCGCACCACGCCCGCCTGCCCGTATCCTTCCGCGGCCGGGCACCCTGGCCGGGACTACCTCCCCGCAACGAAACGCGAACTGGCAGGCAAGCCCCGCCCCGGCGGGCAGCTTCGGAATCTGATTGGCTCCCTCGGTCTGATTGACACCGTCCCCTGTCTTCCGCCGTCCGCCATGTTGTGTGGGGGTGCCGGGAGCCGTCCCGTCGCCGGGCCGTGNCCCCTGCTGTCCCCGCCGGACACGGCGTCGTGTGGCAGGCGCCTGCCTGAGGGCCTGGCGAGACCGCTTCCCCTCAGCCGCTGGCTTCACCCGGCTCTGAGGGCAGGCGAAGTACGCCTGTGCTTCCCCGGTGGGAAGAGCAGAACAGGGGAGTCCTGTGGAGAGCCAGTCTCTTCTCTTGTGGGCAGTGCGGCCTTTTGGCCGCCTCTGCAGGGCTGGTGTCTGGAGAAGGAGATAAGGCTGGGCTGCCCAGCACAGGCCTTGCCTGAAGCAGGAGCCAGGTTTCCTCAAGGGCCTGTCAGCTCTCCTCTGGCTGAGCACAGACCCATTCCCATCAGACTCATCATGCAGCCCAGACAGTGCCAGTGAATTAGATTCACAGCACCGCATTGTAACCCCTCTCCCATGACCCAATGTGCCAGGTAGCCGACTGGCCTGATCGGTAAACCCACAGCAACTCACCACATTGGTATGGGATTGCGAAGCAGGAGAAGAGGCCTCGGCTGTGCCGCAGCAGGGGTGTCTCAACGAGGAAGGCCCTGGGCCCAGGGGATCCGCTCAAAGGGTCATGCTGTCTAGCAGCTGGCCGTGGTAATTTCTTTAGCGTGTATGGGACGTGTCAGTCAGATGTGCTCATCAGTGCAGTTGTGACCTTGTGGGACAGGCTGAGTGCTCTGCAAGGATGGTACAGAGGACACTGGAAAGGTGGTTTTTTTCCACTGGCTGTTAAGGAAGAGCAAACCTGACAGGAACAGAGGGCTCACAGAGGCATACATTTGCCTAAACCCCAGGGAGTAGGGCCAGGTTGCAGTACAAACCTTAACTTAGCAAAGGGTCAGAGTAATTCATTGCTGCCAGGGCTAGTTATGCTAACAGAACCTAAGATAGGAAGGAGCATTTGTGGAGAGATACAAATCAAGGATTTTAATCAGTGACAAGAGATCGCTGCTGAATTGCAGCCTGCCAGGCGTTCACAGGGACAGACAAGCTGGAGGAGCCCGAGGTGCGCGTGGCCTGTTCCGTTGCTCCTGGAGGCAGCCGCCGGAGATGCCGAGTAGGCAGGTGTGGCACCTGGGTTGTGTCATGGGTAGGGCTAGGGCGGTCAGGCAAACATTCCTAGTTTTACAACCAAGTCTTCTAGAGAGATCACCAAGTCCACAGTCCACAATGTGTGTTTCTAAGCCTTCCTTTCCGTTTGTAGTTTGGGCTTTGAGAGCCAGTCTGTAACTATCACTAAAATAGTGCTTTTTCAGAAGCATTTCGTTGCTTTTCATTAGTCCTGGGAGGTGCTGTACTTTGTGACTCAGCAGGGGTTCTAGTTAGTTGGAAGGATTAGTGTGCCCACCCTATTTTCCTGGTCCTTTCACAAGTTCTTTCCCTGTAGCCATGTACTGTACAGTCACTGGGGTTGTAAAAAGACGATTTTTAAATCTATTTAAAAAATAGATGTAAAAAAATAGATTTAAAAAGCCCACCACCAACCTGGAATATTCCTGGTCTTTTAGAAACATCCAATGGTCTTCTGCGTTGCATTGCACAGCCAAGAGAAGTCCAGTGAACCCATGGTGCTAGTGCTATGCATCTCTGCAATGGCAAAAACAATTTACAGACCATCGAAAGTACTAGAGATTAAAGAAATAATAAAAAGTGGAGCTGGGAAAAAAAAATTACCATGGTTGTATCAGTTCTCTAACCCTCAAATTCTGAAGGTGAGAATATCAGGTTTCTTGGTATTTGCAGAAGGTGAGCAGCTCTTTCCGTTTTCATAGCAGTTAGCAGTATGTGCCAAAAGGGCTGGAAAGATGGAAAAACAAGAGTCATTCAAGCAGCAGGTGTCGGTCATCACAGTGGAATTTGCCTGCCCTTTTTTTTTTCCCCCCCTTCATGCACACACCCATGGTGTGTCGAGGTTTTAATTTGCTCCAGTTTTCCAAGTTGCACTTTGATGGTTTAAAAACTGGAGACAAGTGTATTTGTTTTCATTAGGTGGCTCAATCTGCCTGTACCATTCTTAACAATTCTTGTCATTTTTTTGTGCATATATTTTTTAATTCAGTAAAGTTGAGCAATGTGTTGTCCCCATACCTGTTACGCAATTGGAAGTCTTAGCAATGCCAGAAAGTTCTGCTGTAGCTTGTTCTAAAAAAAAAAAAAAGAGAGCAAACAGTCTGCAGGGGCTGGTGAGCTGGCACCTGACGTCTCCAGACATCACGTGGAGTTACATTAATGCTCTGTTTTGTAACACCATCCACAGGAGGTGGCGTCCACGTGGCCTCCTTGCTGTAGAACCAAACCCAGATACGCACTGTAGACAACTTAAACCTGTTAGCAAAGCAATTTAATAAGTTTCTGCTTTGTTGCCAGGATCCAGTACAGTGCTGGAAAATGATGGCAGTCGGTAATTGCTAGTTGAATCATGAATGTGAGCACATTAATGAGCCTAATTCGTTTGTGCCCTTTGGCCTGGAGCTATAATTGGAAGCTCTTTAAATCGACTGTGTGCAGATAGCTACTGGCACCAAAGTGGACGCTAAAATACCTGTCTTTGGTTTCAGATGTTCACACCTCAACAGGCTACAATCATGTACAGCATCTGCAACATTGGTGCCCAAATAGATTGGCATCAGCGCCGTGTTACCTTCAGCCTTCATAATCATTGTTTGTCACCGCCTGCAGCTGCTGAGACTCCCACACCAAAGCAGCTAAGGGCTGCCAGGAGGCACCACCGGCATGCTAGCCCCGCTGCTGACCATGACTTTGGGAGGGAACTTGCCCAAGCGAGTGCTCTTGGGGCTGGGATACTGCAGCGTATCACATCTTCCACATCTGTGGTGCCTGTCCTGCACCCCTTTGGTACCCACACCCTTGCACACTTGTGCTTCACCTCACAGTGCCGTTTCATTCTTCGCTACTTCTCATCACAGTTACAGACTCCCAAGCTGAGCGATAGGCTGCATTGGCAGAGGATGGCTGAGCTGAAAAGAAGGTAGCATCAGCTGCCGAGTAAACCTTGTGGGAAGGAAGTTTTAGGATATCCTGAAACCTCCGTCCTGGTGGGTAAGCAGACCACCTCTGTCCCTAACATCCCTTGAGGACTTTACAGGTTTGTCAGCAAATGTTCTGCAAAAGGTAATACAAGAACAGGTTTTTAGCAAAGGAGTGCAAATTGCAACATGTAATTACCTGAATAGAATAGCAAGGATTTGTTTGGTAAAATGAGAATCTGTGATGACAGAAAAATCTAATTTCCTGTAATAATAATGGATGTCAGTATTTAAGAAAACAGTATGATGGGCAGTAAGATATTTTGACATGAGGTGATGTCTGAAAGTTTCTGCTGTCGTATCAGATAGACCAGTTTAAGAGAATGGAGAATGCTACTGAATCAGTTTACTCATTGCCTTCAAATCATTTTTTACTTCAGAGATTTTGGAAAGTTTTTTTTTTTTTTTTTCTTAATCAAGTCTTTTAGGAGATTGACTTCTATTCTTCATATCAAATCTGATAAATTAACTAAGAATCTAGAATTATCTGTCATCTCAGCGATAAAAATGTGTTATCAGCTCTAATATGACATCTGATTGCAAGTACACTTCCATTTTGGGTTAAATACTGGGTTGGCATTAGTATGAAAGAGTTTGGCACCAAAATACAGCAATGCAATTTATTCAGGCTGGAGAAACAACACTTTTTACTCTGTCAAATTAAGACTTTAAGAAGAATTAGTTAGGTACTTCTATAAAATATTTATAGAGACTGCAATTTTGGACTCCAAATTAGCAGCTCAGAGAAACAATGAAGATTATTTGAAATGTTTCCTAGAGGGTGATTTCGTTAAACTCTTACTTACTGGTTTTGAAAGAGAAAAAAGGAATTCAGTAGCATAAGTTGTATCCTGCAGTTTTTACCATGACTAACTTGGTATGAAACCGGAAGTGTAATTATGAGCACAGCCTTTTATATAAAGGTTTCTCTGTTTCACGTTAACAGATTCTTTACTTTCCGCTCCCTAAAACAGTTGGTTTCAGTGGCGTTCCTCTTGGCATTACTCATTTCTTGCCAGTGACGCTACTGCTGGTGACTGGCTTAAAGTCTTTATCAGGAAAAGATTCAGACATTGTCCTCATGTTAAAAGAAACCTTTTTTTTTTTTTTTTTCTTTCTCTCCAGGATCCTGTCATCTAGAATGTAAAAATCTGCTGCTGAACTAGGATATTGGAGTGCTTCAAGTCTTACACTTAAGCTACAATGTTTCTTGCCTTTTGTTTTCTCAATAAAGCTGCATTTCTGTAAAAGTGCTTTATAGATTTTTTCAGAAGACTCTAGTGCAGGCTGTGCAGCATTTGGATACTAATTTTAGCCTGCGTTTTTCACTCATTTTTTGAGTTTATGGACTCAGGGCTTCAGGTTTCCCATCACAACACACACTAATTGCTTTGTGTTCTGTGAAAAGAAGCATAAAGAATTTGGAAAATAAGTCTAAATAGAGAATACTCATTGTAGATCACAATCAATAAGCTTTTCCTCCAGTCTGATATTGAGCAGCTCACGTATTGGCAAACAGTAGTTTCATGCATTTTCAAATTAAACATCGTGCTTAAAGTCATTTTGGTTCAAACTTGTTTTAAACTCATGCCTGTTTTTCTCATTGAGACACATCAGTATTCAAGAAAAAGCAAGTGGAATGTATCAGGCCTTATCATGGCGAGACAACGATGTGGCGGCGGAAGACATTCAGGTGCAGATCAGAGAGCACTGGTTTCATCTGCACACAAGTTAAGCGCCTTAAGTAAAGCAGTTTGAGTAATGGTGTTAAATTGTCCAGCTATAACCGACCCTGGAAGTTAACGCACCGGCCTTTGAACTTCGGCAGGCAACTTCTGGGAGAGGGCAGGGCTGGCAGCAGCAGCTCCGTCACCGCGAGGACAGGCTGCTGCCACCGTGCCCCCTCCGCGGCACGGTTGCCGTTCCTGTGAGCAGGCGGCAGAAGTACCCGAACATGCTCAGTAGCACCTGGAGAAGGGGAGAGGCCGTGTGTGCACTTTTGCTCCAACGACTCCAGCTGTGGGAGTGCTCAACCTTTCCAGGGCGGGGGGAAGGCAGCTAGCTGGGCAATGATGCCTTACACCGTGGCAACTTCATGCCTTAGCATGCGCATATCAGTCTTTAAATGTCCCAGTGGCCGAAATCTGAAGATAGTGACCTTTAAGGCCAGACCTCTCTGCTTCAGCACTCAGGAGGCTGGATGCAAGGAGCTGCGTGGGCTTAGGTCTCCCACAGCTCGCCTTGCTCTGCTGCATGGGCCTTGTGTGGCCATGAGCAAGTGGAGTTCTGTGTAAAGCGCAGGCAGATCTGAGAAGGGATAACGATCACTTTGCGCTAGTGGAGATAATAACCCAAAATGTGTGACTGGTGTGACGTCTGCTGCCAAGCGGTTTTGAGAAGCAGGCAGCTTCTGCTGTACCTCAGGTCTGACTCAGCCCCCTCCGAGGGTCAGTGCTGCCACCTGCCAGCTTTTGGAACGGGGGAGATGCACAACGAGGCCTGACATTTCCGACACTGCGTGATTGCCACGCACTTTAAAAAAGCAATATGCTCTGCATGTGCGCCTGCACGCGCTTCTGCCTCAGCTTGGTCCTGGAAAATTTACCATGACCCTGACAGTATTTCCATCTAGAGGTAAGAAAACTGGGAAAATGGCAAACAATTTTGACATCGAGCCGACATCAGTGCCCTGAGCTCACAGCACGGCCCCGTGCTTCAGCGAGAGGCTCTTGCGCCCAGAGCCATCGTGGCGGTGGAAGACCTGAACTGGGAATGTGTGCAAGTTTGTTCTTTGTCCGTCCCACGCAGTCCTCCAGTGCCGACGCTCCGTGTGAAGATGTGCTTCTCGCAGATTATCACAACTGAACAAATCGGCGGCTGTAGGCATATGAGCAGAGGCGAAGGGTCAGAGCATCAGCCTGGAATACGTCACACCAGAGCCCTAGCACCGAGAGTGAACAGAGCAAGCAGCCAGAGGGATGGAAAAGAACGGGCTGTGTCCTGACAGGCAGACATCAGCAAGGCAGATTTAGCTGTGGTTCATGCGGGAGGGTGTTTGTCACTACAGGGACAGGCCTAAATTATTTTTAGGGGTTGCATCATGAGTCCACAGATTTGAAGGACAGGGAAAGGAAGATCAGCTTGTCTGGTGAGGGCTTATCCTGTTCTCTCAGAGCAGAGACCGATGCACACGCAGCCCTGGGAAGCCAAGGAATGTGCCAGTTACGTACAAGACACCCTGTGCTGCTTCAAGTACAAAGTCAGCTTTTATTACGACTAGCCGCGACACCAGCAGCCTGCAAGCCCCGACATCGCACGTGCTGTCCTTACCCTGGGCCGTGCAAGCAGCAGCGTGCCTAGCAGACTGAGCCCAACGGCGTATTTTCTAATAAAATCCCTTTGAGATTGGACGAGATTGTCTTGTTTTCTGTCAATCTAAGTGGCTTCAGCAGGCTTGCTCCAGCTTCAGCGAGACACCCCAGCCCTGAAGCCACCTTGCAGCGCAGCAGGAGGGAGAGGTGGCTTTCCCCGCCCGACCGCTGCATCGCTGCCGGAGCCGGCACGCTGCAGCCATGCTGCCGAGCGCTTCTGTGAGCCCAGGAGAGGCTCCGTGCTGCGGCAGCGAGCATGCCGAGGCCGCAGAACCACATCCTGCGCGGGGCTGGGGCCGGGGGTGGCCACCTTCTGAAACGTTATCTGATAGACTCGCAGGAGCAGCTGCACCATCTAGCAAATAACTGGTCGCAATCAGCGAGCAGCTTTGCCAGGTGTTTCCCCTACAGACAGATACAGTCAGTACTGAAAGGCTTCATCTCATGTAAGTATCAAGCAAATCTTTCACCACTGTGCCCGTTTGCATATTCATACTCACTGAACCGGGGATCAGCGCAAAATGAGTAAGAGGCGAGGTTAGCAGTAGCGGCACTTGCTGCACGCAGGAGGTGACAGGAAGGGGCCGTCGGGCTGTCCAGGACGCCTCAGAGCGATGTGCCCGTTACCGGGAGGGCTGCCCGCGCTCGGTGAGTCAGGCTGAGCGCACACTCTCCTGACCTGCGGCTGCTTTTTTGCAGCACAAACTTCCTCCCCTCTGTTAGCCTGAAGAGGAGCCCTCTGCACAGGCTGCTTTCTGTGCTGAGCAAGTTGCTGACGCCGGGGCTGGCGTGCACGTGTTAAGAGGGTGCCTGGCAAACAGAAGGCGCAGGGCAGGAAGGGCGTAGTGCTGGCGGTGAGTTAGATGCGTCAGCCGGCCACCTTCTTCGCTGTAGGAATTGTTGTCGTGGCCTGTGAGCTGTTCAAGCATTTCTTCATGTTTTTGTGAGCTTTTTCTGCCTTTGGAGTATTTTGGAGTGTCTAATTAACCTCAAGTGAGATGGTTTACTCTTTCTCCCCTCTCCTACCTTCTCCTCTAGAAAAGGATCCAAAGAAGAAAGAGCAGACCCATTAGGTCCTTGCCTCTTCGTCTCTGCTCCTCCATCAGGGATGTTATTTCTCTTCCAGCATCTAAGTGAAATCCCACTGAGTCAATGGCGAGTTGCCCACTGACTGCAGCAAGTGTGAATTCTGCCCTTCTGCGCAGAGCAGGGCTGTTCGGGCAGAAGAATAGCACAGCTGCTGAGAGTTTATACAGCATGTTACCAAAAGAAACTCGCCAGGTGGAGTGGCGACTTCATTAGAAAGACACCTTTAATGCTCCTAACGAAGAGAAAACATGAAATACGCTGCTGTTCATGGTAGCTCTTGATCTGAGCCACATGAGAGCTCATGCTGCAGCTCATGATCTCAGCATGTGAAAGAGGTCTTAATAATACACCTTGCTAATGGTTATTAGGCAACCTTTAGTATCTGCTGTGAGGTTAACTGCAAGCACAAGCTTAATTCCCTTGGCTGTTTATCAGTAGCCAGTTTTCCGTGGCTACGTTTACACCAGGACTGTATTTCTGGGCTTTCCTAAGCCGACGTGTGCCATCCAGCGGGCTGGCCCAGCTCTGCAGAGAAGGGTCGGGGCGCGCAGGGAGGGGATGCTGCGTTACCAGGCGCGACGGGAGAGGAAATTGGATTGCTATTGCGTGGGCGTGAGTCTTTTTTACTGTTATAACCAACAGCAATATTAAATACACACAGATATCACCACTGATAGACACAAGCCATTTACAACTAAAAGAACCTGTCATCAGCAAGCTGTCCCCATAGCACTGAGAAAGCCAACACACGAACGCAGACAGGGCGCACACTGGGGGCCTGGGATGCCAATATCCCGGACTATTTCCAGCACCACTTAATTAGAAACAAGGGAGGACCTGAAAATTCATGTTAGCAGGTCATTTATGAGTCACACCTTTTTTTTTTTTTTTATAATTGACATGTATAGGGATTTCTGCTTTTACAGTCAAGGTTCCCCCATACTGTACAGTAATATAAGTCAGAGTCAGGATTATATTTCATGTAATTCATTTAGTCAGCATAGAGGAACAATTCTGTTTCTGTTGGAACACACCATGGTCTGAACTACGAGATTCTCAAAGATGCTCAAAACCCTGTCTAGGTTCTGGCGAGACCCACAATATCGTTTGCTAACATGTCCCTAAATTGATGAAAAACAGATTTTGGCAAATATATATGTTACTACTACATGGGTATCAGATAGGAGTGAGGAGCCCCCTCCGGAGCACCCAGGCTTCACACTGCAGTGCTCGCTACCGTGGACGTGGGCACGGGATCCCTGGGCCAGGAGGCTCTGGGCAGGCAGGGGCACCCTGCGCTCGCTCCTGAGCACATTCGTATGTTCTCCAGCAGCCTCCGCAGAAGCGGCTGTAGGAGCGGGGACTCGTTCCCCCCTGAGCCTCTCCACGCCAGCCTGGCTCTGCTCAAGCTCGGTGCAGAGAGCTCCAGCAGGGACCAGGCGCGCCGTTCCTTCCCCGAGGGACGCACCTTTCGCTTGCACCACGCTGGGCATGGGCACAGAGCTCTGGACGGAGCCATAACTGTTTCTTATAACCAGGGTGAGTCAGAAAAGTGGCAGCCTGGCTCCCTGTCTTTGTGCACGTGGCCCACGGATTGCATCCCTCTGCTCAGGGGAATAAATATACCACCCTAAAATATCAGGCTACTTTCTTGTGCGGCCCTTGTGTCCACAGGCAGTTTGGCTTCTCCTGGGCTAAACAGTCTCCAAAATGGATATTTTGTCCCGTTGCCAATAGAGCAATCTCTACAATGCTATCTCCTAAGCTTCAAGTGAAAAATAAAACAGTTTACTGAAGAAAAGCTTTGTTATAGTGCCTTTTACCCTGCAGGAGGCAGCACTTTTCTACAAAAAAACCAAACCAAACCAAATCAAAACCACTTTGTGATATCTGTGTTCGACCTTAGGTAAAATCTAGACTTTAAAGTGAACTGAAAATCAAAGTAGCAGCTATCATCTCATGCCTGTCTCCAGCAGTTCTACAGACAGAAGCTTGTTCAATAATCACAAGTGAATCTTGCAGTACTAATCCTCCACGTGAGCAGTGGAGCATGGCAGGAGATGTTAAACCTTCTACATCAAGGAGTTAAGAAGCTCAGCAGAGATCTTTAGATGGGAAATCCTGCATTTATCCTGCATTATTTGCAAACATGACCATACTAATACTGGAGTGTATCAGACTAAAAATCATTAATTTGACTTTTGTGGCCCTTTTGTCCCCAGGGGTACACTGTAGAGAGAAGGGGTCTTGATCACCCATGGAGAAAAGCTGTTCTGGAGACACCTCCAAGTGAGGGCTTCCCAGTGCAAGTGCTTGGTCAACATCATGCTGCAAGAATCATGACAAGAAAACATCCCTATTTTACGCATCACATGGCCTGCCTCAGAAATGATAGAAAGCCTGTCTATTTTTAGGTTCAAATATAAAAGTATTATCTGTCGAGTTGGAAGAAAGACTTTTTGACTTCATTTTGGAACAGAACACTTGTGCTGACTCTACGCTGCTTTGAAGGGTGCCAGAATTTTACTTCGGTACGATGTAACCAATAGAAGTGATCAGCATAGGTCAATTGTCCCCTCTTAAGCCTGTTCACGTACATCATTATGAAGTTAAAAAAAAAAAAAGGTTAAAAAAAAAGATTAAAAAAATCATGGTTTACCATAATTATCATTTTTACAGCACTTAATAGAAGACTGAAATAATTCAATCAGCTGAAAGGCATCAGAATCTAAACCACGTACCTGGACAGCTCTGATTTTCCCATGCCCACACTGCATCAAGAGAGCCAACGTGCAGCTTCAGCCCAGCTGTATTTCACAGGCTCCACTCCCCCACGAGGGTCCTGCCTCCTTTGAAGTAACTCCCTGCATATTCAAAGCTCCGTGCACAGCACTGCGTGGCCAAAAAAGAGCCACTGCGCGCTCTCCTGCTTCCTGCGGGCAGCCAGAGCAACACCTGCCGCTGGCTGGGGCGCCCGGGAGCGCAGCCCCGCGTGGGGACGGCCTCTGTGCCGCCCGAACGGCCGCCCCGGCTCAGAGCCGGCACCCGTGGCTGGCACCTGCGACGGATTTTCAGAGTCCAAGACCAAAAGCGGGCCACTCAGTGGCTTCCTTCAGGTGATCACCCACCTTCCAGCCGACTCACAGCCTTCGTGGACTGGACCCGGGACCCTTGTACTTTTGGGGGGACTTTTCCCATTGAACATTTCCAGTTCGTTGAGCCCACGTGGAGTTTCGCCATCCAGAATGCCCTGTGAGAAGGAAACCCGGAGCCACCACGCCGCTCGCGCAGCAGCAGACGCTCGCCAGCGCGCCCAGCTGCTGGTCTGAGCGCTCTGCGCCCCGCAAGTCCCTACCCAAACCCCCGCAGCCGGTGCCCTGTCGTCCCTGGGCCCGTCAGGTTTTAGCCTGTTTAAACAATCTGTTAACATTTCACAAGCTGCTGAAATCCACTGGTGGACAAGGGGCGTTTCTGGCACTTTCGGACTTCATGGCAAGCTGTATTTGTTAATCCAAAATGTTGTGATCAAAACAATACGCACATTTCTAGACCTTTCCTAAAATGAGCAGGCCCAGTGGGAAACGCAGTGAGTGCACGGCGTCTGCCGACGTCCCCTGCGGGAGGCATCTTGTTGCACCAGCGGCCGCGGGTGCGTGGCAAAAAGCGGAGCGGTGCCTGTGCCGCCTCTGTGATGATTCACAGCACACGCGGAGACGCTCCCCGTCTAGTTGCGTCCAGCTGGGACTTCACTTACCGTTTTCTTACTCAGAATTACGTGAAGGTCCATGGAAGTTCTTCCCTCCTTTTTTCTCTCTGCTGTATGCCACTTCCTACCACTTCATACTTCTCACCGTGCTGTTCTGGGGCACACCTGAGAAGCAGGAACCTGTTCCGTGGGGACGCTTCATCCTGTGGAGACAGAGCTAGCAGTGTGAAGGCAGGGGGAGGGAGCTGGGAAACCCAGCCCCTGTTGCAGCAGGACCTCCTGCCGGACTGGTGGAGCACACGTGGCCCGCTGACAAAGATGCCGCACTGCAGACGAGCGTGAACTTTGCTTACTGCCGGTGCCCTTGCAGCCATCTACCTGCTTGGTGACACCTTCTGAATATTACATCTGTCCTAAAGACCCTGCCTACCGAACAGACAGGCAACGTCTGCATACGAATTGACATCTCTGCCAGCAGATTTGCTCTGAGAAGCCTGGTCTTTCCCCAGACAAATAGGTGACCTCTCCTTGCACTTCGATTCCAAGCGTCCAGGTGCTCGCTTTCCTGCTGCCTCCAATAATCATGGTCCGGTCTTTCAGCGGGAAGAAAAGTGCTAAACTTTTCCAAGAAAAAACGGAAAGAGGGGAGGAGCAGAGAAAGTGGCCGATACAGATAGGGAAGTGGAAAGAAAGGGGTTGCTGGACGGGTACGAGAGCCGTAGATTTAAAGAGAGGGAGGTTAAAAGGCAGAGGCAAAATGCAGTGCACCCGGCCGTGACCGGGCCCGCAGGGCTGGCAGCGGGCGGTGTTTGACCCAGAGGAGTGTACGTGGTGGGTCCTTCGGGAACTGCGAAAGCTCGGGAGGCCCATCAGCTCCTTGTGGGGCGAGGGGGAAATACGTATTCTGCTCATTTTGCAGGGGGCTTGTGGTCTAGTGTGGCGCTGCACTGGGTGGTATGAGATCCTGTGTTGCTCCTTCTGACTGAAAGAGTCACAAGAACGGACAACAGAGATGTCCCGACGTCTTGGTGCATTGAGATGCTTGGGTACGACTTCAGACTGCAGGTAACCTGGTGATCTCCAGTCATTTTCCCATTGACTTCTGCGGTGAGCTCAGCTCCTGCCGTGAGGCAGCTCTCACTTATCGTGCCCTGAGGAGCTTTCACGGTGCCTGTGGGGCTCCTGCGTGACGGGCAGGACCCCCCCGTGGGGCAGCTGAGGTACGTACGTGCTTCCAAGTGCTTCATGCTGCCACTAGAAGGTTTGCAGATGAGGGCCTTCAAAGCGTCAAACGGCACGTAATGAAGCAGCGGAACTCCTAGCCACAGGCTGCTGGGGAGGCCAAGAAGATGGACGGCTTCATAAAGGGCTGGGCAAAATCCCCTTCCTAAACGCAGGGATCAGGAAGAAGCATCCAGTGCTGGAGGTCCCTGAAGCGTCTACTGGTGGAAGCAAGGGCGATGCTGCAGAGAGGGGGCCACTCCGTATTTTTCGTCTCCTACGTTCTCGCTAAGCATCTGCTACTGGTTGCTGTCAGAGGCAAGATGCTGGGCAGCTGGCTTTCATCTGGGACCACTGATCCACCCCATCACGGCCTTTCCTACAGTTAGCAGGCTTATGGGCTTTACAGTTTGGTACCAATACTGGGATGTTACACATGGGTTTTATTTCTCATTTCATAATAGTATGTACAACAGGCTGCTGATAAAGTCATAATGTTTTCCATCATCCTTCCCCACCCCCATCGCGTTGCCCTTGTCAAAGACAATCAGAGCAGCGGGAGGCTGCCAGCGAGAAAGTGAGTTGCTGGGAGTATGGAGAGCTAATAGATAGCAGAAAGGAAGCCCAAGAGCAGAACCAAGCTTTTTGAAGAGGGGAACTGTTTTTTGCATGCATTCTCATTAGTGATTAAATGGCCAGATGTGGTGCACTCAACACAGCTGAAACAGTTTGCAAAAATAGTTTTGAGTACTCAGCTTCTATTCAATTTGCTGCTTTTTGTTTGGCCAAAACAAGTATCTGGAGGGCTGCAAGGTGTTTACCAAGCTATTGATGAGCTCCGGCTGGAATAACTTTGCACAGGACAAACGTTTCTCCCTAGCCAACACTTACTATCTCTTTTTTGCTGCCTGTAAACTTCAGCTGTTCTGTCGGGAAGCAGAAACAACAGCAAGTGGCCAATGGAATATTAGGCAAAGTGAACAATTTCCAGTAATTTATCCTTGAAGATTGTGAGACGCGTCCGGGGTGGTTGCAGCTGCTCTGCAGTGACGTCTCAGCAGTTTCTCCTCCACACCTATGCTTTCAGCATCCAGATGACTTTGGCTGATGCAAGTGAGGTGAAACCCGTGGCCCCTTCCTGCTGCTCCCCTGTGGCAGGAAGAGAGGTGCTTCCTGGTCTTTTGTCGTTGCCCCAGGATGCCTCAAACAGCTCTGACCTCGATACAAACCCGGGGTGCTCACTGAGCCCTGCTGAGGGCTCAGGACTCGACTCTGCTGTTTGGGAATATTCACGGTGTGGGAGCCAGGATGGCCACAGGTTCACAGCTAGGGGACACAGACGAGGAACACGACCGTAGCCACGTGCGAGGGGACTTGCCACCAGGGCTGGTGTCCGGTGCCCTCAGCCACGGAGCAGGAGTACTGTGAAGCTCCTCCGAGTTCCTTTTTGTCCAGCTGATAGCAATCTGAACCGGCTGGGCTCGGTTATCCCCGAGACATATCGTGCTGGATCCAAAGCTGCAAGACATATGGTGAAAACAATGAAACAGGCACTGCACAGCCCCCGGCAGGGAGCCAGTGGAACAGTCGCAGTCCCGCACACACGTGCGATATGTTTAGAAAGCGCCTTTGATTCCGTGTGGTGTGGGTTTCAGTCGATGTTCTAAAGACGTACCTTGTAGGTGCTGGTGGACAACGCGCTTCCCCCACTTCTGCGCTGTCAGCGCTGGTCCCGGTGGCTTGCTGGTAGAGCAGCGGGACGGGAATTCAGTGAGCCAGCGACCACGGTGGGTTAGCTAAAGCATGGCGAATGGAAGTGGCTGTGTTTTTTGTTGCTTTTTGAATTTCTGATCTATTTTAGATTTACTTCTTGCCTTCGGAACAGAAGATCGACCATACTGGACTGCTGAAGGGCAGCATGGGCACAGGGCACACATACAGCCTTACTTCCCAGAATAACATCCCACCTTCCCAGCACGGGTTTCCTGAGCCTGAGCGGCTCTCCTCGCGGTTAGGAGCCCACAACAGATGTCTCCTCCGTTAATCAGTGCAGGTGCTCTGTGGGACAGCGCCGGTCCTGCCTCTGGCCTCGCAGCCGGCGGTGGCTATCGTCCCGTGAAACGAGACGTCGCCAAGGTCTGACAAAGACGAGAGGCCAGAGAACAGAATCAAGGCCATGCAGACTGGGAAATGTTCATGATCAGTGGCGTATGAAGCAGAGCCCAGCAAGCTGTGCAGACACACGGCCACTCGCTCCCGGCACCAGGGACGCGGTGGCCAGGTCTCAGAGCTGCCCTTGGCGTGGCCATCTGAAACCCGGCGGTGGCTTCTCGGTGTCAAAACTCAGGCACAGTCACAGACAGCTGGAAAAACATACCCTGCTGCTGCCTGAACACCACCTGCACTGGAGCAAAGGATCTTCACACTTGCATTCTTCAAAGGAAAAACAACAGCGCTTGCCATGAATGTTTTCACTTGGGCTGGAAGTCCCAAACCAGCACCGACCTAAGATCTTTGGTTACAGATCTGTTTTGTGCCTTGGGACACATGGCCTCCTACTGCTGTTTACTCTTAAATGAAGAGTCATTCCATCAAACGCAAGTTCGTACCCACCAACAAGCATTACCTGCGTATGTAAAGTTATCCGTCACAAACAAAACATGGAAACAAAGAACCCTCTTACAGACACTCATATTTTCCACATATAACTGCCAGTAACTAGAAAAGGGTTTTTTTGCTCATAACCTGCAGACCTTGCAGTCCCTTCTGTTGTCAAGCCTTTTTACCGACCTTCAGCCACGCGCTGCAAACCACAGCAGACTCGGGGAAGTGGCAGCCGCTCAGCTCCGCCCGGGATGAGCACGGGCTGCAGTGCCGCCGATTCTCTGACTGCTTCAGCTGTGAGTTTTTCCCGACTGTGCAGATCCAAGTCTGTAGACCTGCACCTGAAGCTTGTCAGCACGTGAAGGATGCTCCAGGATTTGAGGGCTTCAGGGCTTTGCCACACAGGCAGGAGCACGGGGGGGCTCCGACCTGGCGGAACCACTGCTGGGCACGGCGACCACGGATGCCGGGCAGGGTTATCGCTGGGATCGCCGCCGCGGGCGAGGATTCCAAGCTGAAGTCAGTGTGGCCTTGGATAGTTCCCAAGCGGGTAATTTTTTTTACTCTCTTGAAAGGAAGCTGGATATGCTTGTTATTGGCAACAAAAGGCATTGTTTGATTTGTAAAGACCCCTCAGCTTCTAATTTCCTCATGCTTTGTCTACAAGACATACAGAACTTGCATGTCTAGTTTGATTTCCCTGCTGAGGAAGAGCCAGAAGAAGTGGAGGGCAGACACCAGCAGGCAAAACTTGGCCCTTAAGCAATACTTATTGCTTAAACATAACAGTACTTCTGTCCTGAAAACGCTGAGTGGCTTCAGTACGCATTAAAAGTTGCAGCTAATTAAACACCAGGATTGCCTTTCAAATGCTTTGTATCCACAGAAAATGGACAGAGCACTTATATTGGAGTATCCACATTTACTGAAGCAAATAAACCGAAATCTTTAGGTGTCCTGAGGTTGCATGAAACCTGTCAGGGCTCCCTGGGAGTGGGGACGTCCCCCAGTGGGACCGGGACCAGCACCAGGACGTGAGGACCCTGCCACAACCGACCCTAACACGGCTTAGAAAGCTGCACGTCATTTCAGTGCAGCAGTCAAATGAATCGAGTCTGATTTTGCCTCTTTCTTCACCTAATTAGACAATGGGGAGATGTGTGGTACAATTGAGCCAGCTCAACGTTTCAGTAATTTGACGTCTAACTCTTCACTGTCCAGTTCCTCTGCAGCTGCAATCTAAATACTTCCTAACAGGTGCAGGCGTGTTCCTGCTACAGAAATAACTGTAAAATCTGTTCATCTCCTGCCTACTGCTACCCCCGGGATGCGGGAAGCCGCCTGGAGCACCGTGGTTGCCCCACGCACGAGCAGCACTGTCGCGGGCTGGGTGCGTCCCCGGCGCGATGCTCTCAGCTGGGGGGCAAGAAGCAGCTTTTCTCCCCCAAACCCTCCTTGCTGCAAAGCCGAGGTTCGTCAGCGGGGTGGGAAGTTTCTCTGTTTCTGCAGCTGGGTACTGGGGAGACAAGTCCCGTTATCGCAGCCATCGGAGGAGGCTTTAAAGGCAACGTTAAGACAGGCAGTGATCACAGTAAAATTCTGGCCCTATTAGAGTTAATAGGAGTTCTGCATTTGACCTCAGCGGGGCCAAGGGTTTTATCCACGGAGGATTAGTCATCAGCATCAAGATGAGTTAGATGGCTTGTCAACAATAGGCAAGCAAGGTTGCTCCTGTGGGATCAGAAAAGCTGGAAAATCTGAGAGTGAAAAATAAAGTCCAGCTTGTTCCAGTTATACCCACAGCGGCTGCGATGCCTGCGTGCAATACCTAAGCATTTATCGCCTGTTTTATTCTGTTCCTGTCAAATGCGCTGGAGAACTCTTTGTTCGAGGAGGCAGGGGAGGAATTGCAGGGTAAACTTTCCTTGGAAAACTTCCCAGAAGCGGGCTCAGCTCTCATAAACAAGCCCTGGGGAGGCAGCTGTGGTGGACAACCTATGGTTCGTATTTCTAAGAAATGCTGTCAGGCAGGGCTACCAGCAGCCCCATGGAAGCACGGAGCTGCTGGAGCACGGGGCTTGGAGAGCACGGGGCAGCTGGCCCTGCCCGCGTCTGCTCGCACCGGCTGTGAATTGGTGCTTGGCTGCTTTTGAGAACGTGCCCTGCTTCCAGCCTCACAAACACAGCAAAATTCTTCCCTCCTTTTTTAAGTTTCAAGCACAGTCAGTTCAGCACTGGGGAGGAAACAGGGCTTTAATAAGAACGTTTGTGGAAGACCACTGCTGTTCGGCTGACTGTAGAAGTTTAGCTCCTGTCGTCAGGGGACAGAACCGTCCCTGGCCGAGCAGCAAGAACCGAGCAGTGCAGGTGCCAAGTAATCAGGAGCTGCAGTTTGCAAACTCTGCAACAAGAAGAAACAGCAGGATTTTTCAGAAACAAATAGAACAAACATATTTGCAATGAAGCATTGTTTGCTTATAAACAACAGGAAAACAGGTGAAGTCAGGTATCATCCATTTTCATACAAACCCTGTGTCGTGGAGCTACCTTGCTGTTCGTGTTCCCCGGCACGGTTGCAGCGGGCTGCGTCACCACGCAAGGTGCAAGGAGAAGATGAGCAGCTGTCTGCATTTACACGCAGGGCTCGGGTCACCCCGTGGGCCGGGCGGGTGTCTGGTGACAGGAGTCCTGGCGGAGGCACGGGTCTGTCCCGGCGCTGCTCGTTTCGTGCTGACAGATGCGAACAGCAGTAACTGAAGCACGGGAAGAAAGAGGGGCACGACTGCGCGGTTCTGAAGGAAGGAGGGGGAGGAGGTTTTCCCCGGGAGAAAGTCTTCCACACCAGCTCGTAGCTAGCCGCAGCGCTCACAGAGAAGTCCAGTCCTGCTTTGCTTTGCAGTCATCGTGAGGAAAGTACGAGCGGTCGGACCTCCAGCGCTGTGCGCTGAGCAAGGCTCCGTGGGCACCCGGTGCCGCAGCAGAGGGCGGCTCCGGCCGGCTTTGCAGGCTGCTTCACAGGGAGCGGCGGCAGCTGCTCCGCACTCTTGGCAATCCTCTTGCCCTGCTATCGATCACACTGTGATTTAGGCTGGAAGGGACCTCAGGAGGTCATCCGGTCCCATTCAAGGTAGAGCTCTGGTCCAGCAGATCCACGGTGGATTACACCAGTCAACGCTGTAAGCAACTGCGCCGCTGCCCGCACCAAGCCCATCCCTGCGCCGAGCACCCGGCCCTGCTGCGGTTCCACCGGCTCGCGCCCTGCCACCACGCGCGCAGGTCACGAGTGATGGCGCTGGCTTGCGGCCTGAGAAGTGCGAGTGCCCAACCACCGCGTTGTCCCCTTTGTCATCCGTCGTCGGGCGGGCGGAGTGGTGCTCGAGTGCCACTTGTACTCGTGAACCACACCGTGCTCCCCTGAGGCAGCGGGGGGCACAGAGGGCATGGTGGACACCGTCTCCCATGAAGAAGTGGATTATTTTCCTTACATAAAAATGTTCAGGCAAGCCAGTATTTGGAAGAAGTGTGTTTCCTGCAGAAACTACGCTGATCTGTAAACCTGGGTTCCAGCTTGGGAACTGCTGGCATTCGGGAGCATTCAGATCCGGATTTGGGTCTGGCTTCCTGGCCTGGGGCTCGGGTTCGGCCCTAAGCCTCGGTCTGTTGCCCGGTGTGCTAAGGGCTCCTCGTGGCACAGCTCCGGCCCCCGGGGGCATCCCGTGGCCGTGCCGGGGGCAGCGGCC
>VXAL01011024.1:208189-224606 GCA_013399475.1 Chauna torquata | reverse complement strand
CGGCCGGCCGAGCCCCGCGCGGCGGCTGGGACCCCCGCAGGCTGCCTGCCTTCACGCAGCCCGCGGGAGCAGCGCCGCGCTGCCCCGGGAGCAGGAGTGAGCGCGGAACCGGGTACGCCCAGTGCTTTCAGTGTCCCACACGGCCAGGACTTGGAAAATATTTGTTGTACCTCTCTCCACAAGAATAAGGCTGTTTTCCTTCACCAAACACTGCCTGAATAATGGCATTCTTCAACAAAGGTTAATTCACCCAACAACAGAGTGAGAATGACATGCTTTGTGCTGAAGGTTGAGCAAGACAGAAGGCGAATTGTTTCCTGGAAGAGAGGAGCAGCACTTCTGTGGTCCAGGCTCTGCAGCCAGAGAGGGAACTTGCATCCCTGCCACTGGGGCGCTGGGACCTTGTCCTTGTCCCCTGGGGCTGGGGTGGCACCCACAAGGAGCAAAGAAAGCAGGGCAATGCCGCGGGAATTACCGGAGTGTTCTCTGTTCAGAGGGCAGCAGCTATTCAAATTTAGAAAGTTTCAGTACATGTTATTTTAAAAAGTACCAGTAAAAACTATTTATATATTTGCTGAAGAAGAAAATTTGCAACAGTGGGACTTTTTTTGTATTTTTATTTTTAAATCTCCCTGCTCTCATCATAGCTAGATTGATAATTTCTGTGTTTCTCCTTTTAGGAGGATGACTAGAATAGGTTCCCAGCTGAATTTCTCTTTTATTTTATTCCAAGTTTTAATTTAAGACAGGAGAAGTGTGGCTAAGCTTCTTATTTTATGTAATTATTTCTTGGCACAGACACCAGGGTCTCTAACAACACAGCTATGCATTCCATATTGTTTCAATCACATTGAGATTGAAAGGAAGGACGTAAGGGATGGATGACAGCGAAGTGCTGATGACAAAGCTCTGAGACAGCAGGTGAAGCAGCCACGGGCTTGTCCCATATCGGAGTTTCACACTCGTACATGGAAATCACTCAGCAGCGAGACGGATTCAGTCCCTACGCGTGCACCCCGTGGTTTGTGAGCTAGATGGCAGTAAGCACCGTACTCTCTCTGTGTGCATGCACACACGGATGATCCCGCGCATCGAACTGATGATGTAATGCATAGGTGGCAGACTGAAATGTGGCAGCAAGATTAGGAAGTATAGACTGTCTTGTCTAAAAAAAAATTTTTATTGGCCAGCCTATTGTATCCTTGAGCTCCAGTGGCATGCCTCGGTGAGTGGATTCAGTGGTTAATATAGGATGTAACTCTGGAACTTGAGACCACAAATCCACAAAGTCACACCTATGAATTAACTTCATTCCCATTAGACTCAATGGCGCATCCTATGTGGGTGAAGTAAGGATTCATTGGTCTAAGTATCTACAATTAAACGGCTGAAATCTCCTTTTCCTGTCTCTCATGCCATGGAAATTCCCCATCACGTCTTTCCCTACCGTTGCTCTGCTGCCTTTGGATCAAGGTTTGGCTCCACAGGTTCCTTTGCATCCAGAGGCAGCAGAGGTGGCCGTGCGGTCCAGTCCGCAGACCTGTCTTATTTGTACGGACGTAGCACGTAATTTCCTGTAGCCTTCCTTCCCACTCCTCGCACGTTGCGTGACTTCCTGGAGAGCGGGCTGCTTGCATCACACTTGCTTCATATTCTGCGCACGAGCAGCCCCCAGGAAACCATCCCTTATCGCCGAGATCGGGCTCAATAAAGGTGACAGACACCCCCCTGGAAACAAACCGGTTTTGTTCTTTGACATCAGGCTCAAATTGACTTCTTGTTTTTTGGAGGCATGCAGTGCAATAGAAGTTGTAAGTACTATAATACTACTGGCACAAAGCACACGTTGCCTGATGCCATTTAAAGGAGAGGGAAGGAGCTCTCCGTACCGGGGAGCCGTACTCTGCGCGGACTTGTGACCTACACAGATGTCAACAGGCTTGCTTGGATAGGCTGGTCCCAGACAGACTTTCAGTATTTTCAGTGACTAAATCTAGCTTTAACAAAGTTGTTCTGATCACTCTGCTACCTTTCAGGATCTAGCGCTCCTCTCCACGTTGTAGCCGTTACAAGAATTTCCAGGAACTCGAACATGTCGAGCATCTCTCCAGAGAGCCGGGACGCTCAGGGAAGCCTGGAGCTGGCACCGCACGGGCCGCATACAGCGGTCTTCTCCTTCCCCTCCGACATCGCTAGCATCGATGCAAATTTATCATTTAGATCTGAAGACCTGTGGCCGGCTTTGGAGCCCTACCTGATTTCCCATCGCCTAGGAGTGCTTCACCAGCTGCTTTGTTCTCAGTCACACGTGGTGTGATGTTCCCTTGCCAATTACAATGGGAATGTTGGAAATAAAACACCGTCTTTCCACACCAGGGCTTGCTGACCTCCCAGGACAGGGGCACCAAGGCTGCTGCTTAACGAGCGTTCGGACACAGGGCTGGAGCAGCAGCTGACGTGCTGCAGTCAGCAGGGCTGGAGCAGGCTCCAGCCTTGGCTTTGGGAGGAACCAGGATGCAGAAACACTGGGAACACTCCAGCAAAACAAAACAAAGCTATATGAACTCCCACAGGCATCAGTAAAGGAGCGCGAGAGCATCAGGAAGGAATTCCCGGTTTTGTTTCACTGTCTCATAGAGGATTTGGGGAACCCATGGAGAGCTGTACAAGAAATGAGTTGGGTTGGTCCAGCTGGTGCTCGGGGACCTCCCCGGGCTGGCCGGCCGGTTTGAAAGGCAGCATCAGGAGTAAGGACGGGCAGCGTGGTGGCACCACGCAGATACATTGTCCCTGCCACCAGAAAGCCACCGTCGGAGCCTGGCCACCTCGGATTACATTGCCCCAGCCAGTTTCGAGCTAGTTTGCTTTTACTTCCCACCCTCCACTCACCGCACTGTGCCCACGTGTGACCACAGCAGAGGCACTGCACAACAGGCTCAGCATCCATCAGTTCCCTGGTGCTCTGCTGAGCCAGGGGCCAGTGGGCCACCAGTGGTCCATGAACTTCATCGGGGGGCTTGGAAATGATTAAAAATAATGAAAAAAGGAAACAAGCAAAGAACAGACATTTCCATGAATGCAGAAAAATAGAACATAGAAACAATAAGTAGCCATTCAAAGGTTACCCTAATTTTTATTTCAGTGTAAACGGAAACTCATTGCACTGGTACTGCTCGAGGGTCCATGGTGTCTTCCCCAAGGGCCTGGTGGTGCTTTCATGGATCAGGCTGAGAGACCTCTCCAGCGCAGCCAGCTCCAGCCACTGCCAGGCGCGGGGCCGCCCCGAGCGCTCAGCAGCAGCAGGGTTCAGGTGCTCCTGTAGTTCCATAAAGAAACTCATTTTTTTCTCATTCTCATGTGGGTAAATGATCACTACCAAATTTTAGCATTATACCTGTCTGTGTAACAAATTACAGAGCTCTGGCAGGCCAGAGAGACACACCAGCACCCCTCAGTGCTTGCAGCTTATCAAACACCAAAGCTCAGCATTCAGATGGCATGTTATGAGAGCAGTGACTTCCAGCTTCTGGCCACAACCCCCTAAATAAATGCAGCAACACTCCTGTTAATGAAACAGGCACCAAATAATCAAGTTAAAGCTCCTGATGGGGATCGTGGCTGAGCAGCAACAGCCCACACGAAATCAGGAGAGCTGAGAATGTTTAGGATGGTGGAAAAATCGGGCTGTCAGTTCAGAGGCAGGCGTTAATTCCATTGCACCCCGCCGGAGAAATGTGTCGGATCTGGCAACTAGAGCCCTTTGGCTGCACAGAGGGGCAGGGGCGGCTGCGCCCAGTGGAGATCTCGCAGCCGCCCGCCTGCGCTGAGCCCCGGCAATGTACCGTGCTCTGCAAGGAGCTCTCGGAGATGCTGTGGGCTCTCCTACTGAATGGAAGATCCATATTTCAGTAAAAATCACTACAGGTAATTTTTTGGAAACAATGTTTTGCAAAAGATACATTTTTCTAGGTTTTAGTCAAATTGGAAAATTTAAGATTTTATATCTACTCAGCCTTGATCTCCAAGTTAATTTCTACATCTGCAGACTTCTCACTCATTTTTTCCCTTCTTTCCTCTTTTGCTTTCAATCTTTTCTACAGTACTTTCTCCACTTTGGAATTACTTGAGAATGACAAAAAAAAAAAAAAAAAAAGGTCATTTTCCAGTTTTGGATACATTTTGAAAACTTACAGAAGAGTAAAGACAAGTAATTAAAAAAAAAAGGAAAATAATTTTAAAAAATTACATTGTTACAAATGGGGGAAAAAGCAGGAGAAAGAGGGAAAAGCAAAATGTTTAAATATTTAGATTTATTTTTGAGCACTATTAAATCTTTAAAATTGCCCCACCTCAGATCTGAAAGAAGAAGCAACTCTCTTTTTTTTTTCATGGGCACATAAACAGTACAAAGGTAAGGTACACCGAGATTAAATAAGAGGGAAAATGATCTTTTCACAGATAGCGAACGAGGAATGCAGAAAGCCCTTACACGCTTGGATGCCCTCGGAGGTATCTAAAGCCACAGAGACCTTGTGCGTCTCAGGAGCTGGTGGGCCGCGGTTTGGGTTGGTTTCTAATCATGTCTCCTGGCGTTAAGGCAATTAGGCTGAAATAAAAAATGCATTTCATACGCAGATGTGGAAGCTACGTCTATACCAGCACACGGACCAGCACTGGGGAGCGTTCCCACCCAGTGGCACGGGGCCCCTGGTAGCGTTAAAGCTGTTGCACCACACCACGGTCTCCCTGGCCCCTGCCAACAGACTCCCCGCAGTTTCCCAGGTCCCAGCAGCTGGCCGGGGCCAGGGACATTCCCCTTGAGCAGTCTGCAGGCAGCGTCCCATTTTGGAGGTGACAGAGGTGAGCAATGGCAGCGCTGCTGCGCTGGAGCTCTGCGCCCGAGCAGTCCTGGACACGTAGGGTTTCCTGGCCCGGGAAGCACCAGGAGCTCTACAGGTAGGTGGTTGCCTCTCTGCTCTCCCTTTCTTTAGCCTGCGCGACGGCGACGTTGATGCACTGAAGCCACTCCTCCGCATTCTTCTCATCTTTGGCCTTGAAGACATAGGTCTTGCTGTCGGTGAAGATTTCGAAGGCCCGGGGCAGGCTGCGGTCCCGGCGCTTCTTCGCCACCACTTTAACGCTCTGCACCTTGCTGAGCTCAATGGGGCAGTCGTCGGGGTCGTCTTTCTGAAACACAGGGTGGGGAAGACAAACAAAGCCAAGTTCATGCAGTAGAGCTTCCACCGTCTTGACAGTTGATGTCTCTAGAGCTTGGCTTGCAAACATTGCTCGCGTGGGCAAATACTCGGTGAGGACTTCCCAGAAGAGCCTTTTGGGAGTTAGCAACCTTCCACCCACGCAGTGCCACGTTCCCTGCTGAAAACCATCGGGTTTCAATGGGGTTCATGGATTACTGCACCCAATGGCCAGGGGTCTACAGCGATGCCCACGAGCTCTTCCCCCACAGCAGCTGCACTTTTTCGTTTTCAAAACCAGGACAAGAAGGATGCGTTCCTAAAAAATGTCACTGTTTAACAAATAAATACATAAATAAATACGAACACAGATTTTTGATTTTCTTTATCAGCCACACAAAACTTGTTTCGATGGCCAGTACCTCCTAGGTAGGAAAATCTAGCAGTCCTTGAGAGACTGGAGAAAGCTCTGTCTTTTAAGGAGTGATAAGCTGCTTCCCCTTCTCCAATTCTCCCCCTAAAAAGGGAAGCAGCAGCTCCTTGTATTGGTTTTGAAAACAGAACAGATACTTTGTGCCTGACCCAGGAACATGAGGGAAATTGTGGCATTTTTCAATGGGGAATGGAGAACACGGCACAGCTCAGTTGTAATGCGGTTTGAAAATATACGAAGTAGTACATCTGTGAAATCTTAGCATCACGGTAAGAGTGGGAATGTGATGCTGGGAGTGTAAGAGAGAGTTATGCAAAGTCACGGATGTTTCCTGCAGGAGGAGATTTGTGAGCTCATCAAACAGATACGAATTGTGGTCTCCAGATGAGAAGTTTAAGCCCAAGGCCCTGATTCCTCAACACTTGTTAGGTTTCTGCTGTTGAGCTTCTTATACTTTTTACCAAGAGGAGCAAGGCAGGTTTTCCAAAACCTTTCTGCTCCTACCATGCAGGCAAGCAGCATCGATTCACCATGCATGACCATGGGACAACAGCATCCACAAACACCGGTTAAGGCTTTATCGACAGCATTAAGCTGGCTCTGCAGTGAAATCTGACCCGAGATAAATACTGTAGGAACGTTATCACAGAAAACGCTAAGCAACCACAGCCTCAGGAGCCAGAACTTTGCACCCCACGAGGAGACCTTCAGATATAGATGCTTGCCTAGCAAAACCAATACACTCCCTTCATGGTATGTCATGTACACACAGCATTTGACCTCAAGTTGCTAAAGAAAGTTGAGAACGTACCCTAGGCACATTCCTGTGGAAGGAGTTTACCACAATTTTCCAGGGGTCTGGGATGTGGCTCATTTTGGACTCCTCTATTTTGGTTTTCTCCTGCCTCCCCTTCACCCACTGGCCATACAATCGCTTACGCAGAGCACATATTGTCTACATGGTTATTTCTAGGAAAGGAAGGTTCGTGGTGTGACTCCAGGAAGAAGCAGGCACAGCCAGCTGGCTATCTCACAATACTTCCTCTGTGTTTGGTTTGTATTTTCAAGCAAGCAGCGTGAAAAGTCCAAACACCCACGTGGCGCCTGTCCCTGCTCAGCGATGCCAGAGATGAAGGGGCAGAGCTGTCACGCTCAGCCAGGCGAGCCCCATGCCGCTTCGGGCACCACAATGAGCACCAGATGTGGCTGGGCAGAAACCTCTTTCTTTTTAAATACAAAGCTATTTACCAGCAACACCTCAAGCCGCCTGGGTGCATTAGTCTTCACAACTGCAGCACATCAGCGCATCCGCTGCCTCCCTGCTGCTGATGGCACCTTCCCTTCTGCCGCAGTCTGGCCCAGCACCAGCATTTCATTGCCTGCTCCCTGTCAGATGTTGACCAGACTTCCCCGGCACTGAGGGGCAAACTGCTTCACCGCACAAGGGTGCGAAGACGCAGGACTGGTGCACAAGAGACCGCTGAGCCCTGGGATGCGCTCCCTCACAGCCATGGAGGAGCACAAGGAGCCCGGCTGTCTCCTTTGCCTGCTGTCAGGGCACACCCAACAGAGCAGGATTTGAAAATCTTATTTTGTGCTTTTATTGTCTCACTTCTGTGAGACGTCCTAGCTCCAGCTCTGCTGCAAGGCAAACCCTTGCTGCTGGTGTCTGCAGCTATCAGCTCTGGGCATGCATACAACATAGGCTGGAGGGCTCGGGGGTTCCCAGGCTGTAGCCCAAGCAATGGTTAACAACATTAACCTCTCTAATTTAAGCAAAAAATGTAGAAGTAACAGGATATAAAGCAGCAACATGAAAGACTGATTGCCCAAACACAACAACCCGCTGCTGTCCCTGGGGGCTGGACGCCAGCCCACTACCTGGAGGAATCAGGTATTTGTGTTCAACTTCAGAGAAAGCAAAGAAGCTAGGAGTTTGCCAGCTAAAAAAAGGGAAGTTAACTATATGAATTCTGCCATTGAGCAAAATGTGCTGTTTGACAATCTAATCTGCCAGCTTCATCTGCTGGCGAAATGTTAAACACTCCTGATATTAACAAGGAGAGCACTGAGAGTGCAAATGCAAGGAGACGATTGCTATGTGCTAATCACATCCCAGGAGTAATCAAGGCATTCTGACGTGACTTTTGCCTGGCTTGTTTGCAGAGCTAATTAATACATTCCATTAAATACATCTCTTTAAGCCAATCAACTTGCTAGAAAAATGACAATTATTCTGACGCTTTAAGAAGTGAACATCAGCCAGCACTGAGCTGAAGCTAGGGCTCTTGTATGGATTGAACTGTCTTCAAAATCTCCACCAAAACATCAGAAAAAGTCACTAGAAAGTAAAGAAAAGACTGTTTTATGAAGTACTTGCTCTCAGGAGGTTTCTCCTAGGCTGGACGCCATGCTGTATTTCTTGGAGGAAAGGGCTCAGGAAGTCATTTCAGAAGCTTAAAGAGCTTTACTAGGTTTCTGTAATAAAAAAGATTATTTACCAGAAATATTAAGGTTTGGCTATAACTGGAAGATGCTGCTATTTTTGGATTATCTAAGAGAGCACAATTGCAACAAAAATAAAAGGACTATTTTGCACAATGTTTGATAATTCTCATTGTGAACAGCTGAAGAAAGTTAGTTTCTAATAACTGGCAAGTAATAACTAATGAGGACTGGATTCAATTACCTGCTCTTCTATGCCCAGAACAAACTTGTCTCTGAGTCATATTGGTGTAAATTTCAAATGATTTCGCAGAAATTTCACCAGAGTTACCCTAAATTAAGATGAAGGTAGAAGTGAAAGGAAAAACTTGGTTCCTTTGGGAAAAAAGCACTTTAGCATCACCTTGCTTTAAACAAACCTGTATTTCCTGCACAAATAATACCAGTTATAATGCCATCACCTCAACAATAGTTATTAATGTACAAAAGCAGGCAAGACTTTAAGAAAAGGTGAACTGTTGTTTGGTTTTGGAGACTGCCTCGAGATGTTTGGAAGGGCCTGACTTCCTAGATAAGCTGAACACAACTGTCCCACTCTGAGCACTGCTGGTCCCCATGAAATCAGGCACCCAGGAACTGCCGCCCTCTTTCAGCACGCTGGCTGTGGCTGCACTTACCTTGCCACCACATGCCATACGCTCTGCAAGTGGGAAAACAGATTTACCTAGGTAGAATTTATTGAACCTATGTTTATCCAATGAAATAAAGAACTGCTAGACAAGACTGACAACTAGTTTTTTGCCCCTGTAATCTCGTCAGTAAGGGATGGACTTGTGAAGCAGGAGCTTTTGAAACACCTGGCAGGCAGCACTTGGATGCCTGGAGGCAGCAGGGACGATGTCCGGGCAGGGTGTATGTAAACTATCGAGATGTGAGGGCTGCATTGGCCATTAACCTGAACAACAGCACGGCCAAGCCTCATGCTGAGTCCTCTTGAAAGTCTCACACTCCTGATCCAGAGAGAAAAGCGTAAACAGACTCTGTGAGCAAACGCTTGGCTGAAGTCAGCTGTGTGGTGTACAGAGCCCATGGAAAAAGCTGAGTGGTGAAAACCTCTGGGAAGTGGTGATGCGGAGGAGGGAAACAAAGGAATCAAACTGACGTTCTTCTGACTTACGGATTTTCCTTTCCGAAAAAGCAGCTGGTTGCCAGCCAGAGTGAAGTAGCGAGTTTTCCACCTTTTGATAAACTTCCAGCGGACTTGCTTCTCTTTAAGCTTGCCTTCCATCAGAGGCTGGCCATCCTGATTTACCACTGGGGAGGTGAACACACAATGAGGGGGTTATTTCTTTCCTCTCTTAGCCTCAGCAGAAAGCCAGGCTTTGCTGCGATGCAGAAAAGGCTTTTGCAGTTTGGCTGTGTCAGCTCCCAGCCTGCATTCCTCCCGACCTCAAGTGCTCAGCCCTTGGTCATATTTTGCTTGGGAGGCCTGACAGATGGAGCTGATGGCTCAGACTGCTCTGTCTGACACTTTTGCTATTATTCCCTTATTCATCGCATACTTATCCCCACCATAATGCCTCCCAATTGTTCCTCAGCCCTGAAATAATAATTTATAATTTTGTGTGATTAAAAGTCAGCATTTATGTTGTCTCTGAGGCTTATGCCACACTGCAGAGTTCAGTGCAGAGTTCAGCACACAGTTAAACCCCTGCTCTGGAGTCCTATGGACAGGAATATCTCAGGGAGGTCATTCCCCATTCCCTGCAGCAGTGTGCCTCTTTGCACAAGCAGTCCTGGTGACCGAGTTAAGAGCCAGGCAGGGATTTTGGCATGGGGCTGGCAGACTGGGCACCCATCCCACAGGAGCCCCTGCAGCCCTAGGCTTCACAAACAACTCCAGCCTGGAAATGTGACCTCTGCTCGGCCAGAGGCAAAGGGCCTTGTCCTGTGGGCATGCCCTTCTCCCCTCAGCCTCCCCTTCCCCGCACTGGGACACAGCTCTTCCACTTGCGGGGACAGAGGCGTTTTTCATCAGCCCCCCCTTATCCCGGGTTCCAGCAACGCGTTTGGTAGAGGTCACTCCCAGTCACATCTCTGTCAACTTTTCCAGTTCTCTCTTCAGGGATATTTCAAAAGCCATTTAACATCAGCAATCAAATTTGTAAAAAACAATCCTTACAGCAAACCAAGTGTTACTTACGCCCTGTAAATCTCACGGCACTGACCTGTTGGGATTGTGATGTTTTCTGTCACTTTTGCATTTCTAAAATAACGTGATTTATTTTGCTGCTGGCCCACAAAGGCCGGAACATCTCACAGCTCAGCCCTAGGCAGCTGAGGGCTGTGCCGCTCCCGCAGGAGCAGCCAGGGCCCTCCAATGTTACCTGTTGGGACACCCAATATTTGCCACCCTGTGCCAAAATTTACTTACAGATAAACTATTAGTGTGTCATCGACCAATAACACTGCCTTTCTTGTATTGGGTGGTAACAGCTAAAACAGCACTTGTGCCATACGTGTGGGTAAATGCCAGCCATACAGAGCGTACATTAAATACAAGAAGGGGTAGCTCTGCCCGAGTCAGCAATGAGGAAGGAGGAGAGGAAGAGACACAAAACTTCTGCCCCCCAATCAGCTGCACTACAGCATGTTGTCTACAAGTAAAATGTGATTAAAAATACGCAGTGTACAGTATGGCTTCCAGTAACTGCAGTGACGGTACTCAGCGTGGAAGCAGACATACAGGCGGGCTCAGCCCCGCTGCCTTCATCGCAGCTGCCTTCCAGTCCAGTCATCCTCCACTGCGGTCTGAAAAGTGACCTCAATCTACCTTAGAAAAACTGCTTATGTTTGTCACCACAGCTTTTTCTTCAGTTGATTCCCTTACAAATAAAGACCAAGTAAAGTCTTTAGAAAGTGAAATAAAACCTTTGTTTCCCTTACCGCAAAACGTCACCATATTTAGAACTTCATTGAGAATTCAAAGCACTGCATGAACACTGGGCAGCCCTACGCTTTCATTTACAGCATGTTTATGAAGACAGGCCACCTCTACCATCAGCCCTGTGACCGCCCGGCCTACCTGTGATCAGTTTTCACTGGCATGACCTCGGCTGGACGTGTGCTAGGTTTGGGAGTGTGAGGAGCATTCCCAAATCTTGAATGCAAGAAGGAATCTTCCACCACAAGGAAGGCCTGGCAACCAAGAGGATCACCCCGGCCACAGAGCAACCTCGAGCCACTGCCCTCGTGTCTGGAGCAAGCAACTTTAAATTTCTGAATGCTCCAGTTGTTGTTTTCTTTCTTTCTTTTTTTTCCCCCTTTCTCTTTTATTTTTACGCTGACTGACAGGACAGGATGGATCAGATGGACTGAAGAGCAGTGCAAGGCGTAAGCAGCCTGAGAATGGATGTGTTTTGATGTGATATTTGGCTTGGAGTCCTTCCCAGCATCTGTCAGATAGTTCGTTATCCGCTGGCTGGCCATACTCACATACCTTAGCATTCAACTTTACCCAGTAAAGCTTTTTCTTGAAAGTGTTTGCTATCAGCTGTGCATGGGCCTTTCAGAACGCCAAATGCAGAAGGCTGCTGCGATGCCGAGACCCTCAGGAGGATGTGAGGTGAGCATGACGGCCAAGGGCAGCCACCAAAGGTAGCGCCATTGACGCTCTGAAGGGCTTCACCTGGGGTTTCAGAGGCTTTACAGCTTTTTGGACACGTAGCTCTCTTCACTACCTCCTCTCTGGTAGTGGGAAACAATGCAAATGCAATGCATCAGATTTAGATAAAGAACGTATTTTTTCCCCAGCATTGTTTATATTGGCAGAAATGCAGGCGTTGGGGGTCTTCAGTGTGTACTACTTCAATTTCCTCATGAAAGACTATAAATATTTCTGTCTCTGTAGACAGCAGTTTTCTGGAAGGAGATACCCTGAATGAAAATGGGGATGGCCAAGTTTCAGCTGCGATAGGGAACCGAGCCTGTGATTTCTATGATAAAAAGAGGTTGTTCTCTCTGCTCCTCGCAGCCTGCCGCCCCCTTAGCTCCATGTGGCAGCTCTTTTCCACATATTTTCACACCAGCACCGATGCATTTCAACACCCAACCTGACACAGGACAAAGTAAAATAGAGGCTTGTTGTCTCCCTACACAATTTTTTGTCGCTGCAGAACAGCACAAATTTACAGGGAAGCTGGCTTGGGGCTGCACCAATTTCACATTTTACAATGTGCCCCTTAACAAGAACTTTTCAGTTTTGTTATATATTGTTTTCAAAACTACTACAGATACACATTTTCCCTTGCTTAAGGGATTTCCTCAACTGGCAATCTTTTGTCCAGCCCTCCAGAGAAGTGTGGTTGGGGGTGGGGGGTGTGATTTTGAGATAAATATTCAGTTTATGTGAAAATCCTGGAGACTGGACCAAGAAAATACATGTTGCTGTCAAAAGCTCAGGGGATTTAAAGCCTTCCTTGGCCACAAGGATGTTATGGTATGCAGGGATGGGGCACATCCCCAGTACCTCTTTGCTGACAGCGGCCGCTGGCAGCCTCTGTCCTGCCTCTGCATCCCTGTTGGCTGTGGGGAAAGTGCACAGGAACACCAGTGGAAATGATGGAGCTGGGTACCATGCGTGGAGTGAGGCTTTTTAAACCCCTGCTGAGCAGGCTGTCCAGAGAGGGATAGAAAAGGCTACAGGGAACCTCCCTGCTATGGCAGGTGATGAATATTTTGCTTATTGTGCATATGCCTCAACAAATTTCAAACTTAATGATATACAGGCTAATACCTCCATCATTCCCATTATTTGCCATTCACATGTGCAGCCTTTTGGTGGAGGATGTTTTGTCACCATGAGAATATTCAGTTTGATGTCAGGAATTACCATCTCAGCAGCACATAGGTGATAATAACAGGGCATGGTTCCATGCTGTCTCCCAAGACGAAGTGTCAGAATTGCTGTGACAAAGTCCAGTCAGTGAGAGACAGAGCAAAAAGCTGTGAATCAGAGAAACTCACAGCAGCAGCGTGAAGTAGCAAGCTTTCCCAGACTGTGCATAACAGAAAGAGGAGAGAACTTCATTTTAATAAAAATGACAAAGATAAAACAGGATAGGAGTTTTTCCTTCTAAATGATAACTATAAAGAATTCATAATGTGCACAGTAACTCACAGACCTTGATGGCAGAAGTATAAACATCCAGATACAGCAAAACAAAGTTCTGATATGAAAAGACAATTGCTCAATGTTTGGGTCTTATGCATCTGCCTGGCTCCTGGTCCCATTGGAACAGCTTCAACACCAATTCCAGTGCAGCAAGAGCATGTTTTAAGCCAAACTAAGAAGCTTTAAAGCACAAAAAATTTGTGCACCGGAAGATACTGAGATGGTTGGTGGTCAGGAAAGCAACATGAGAAAGGAAGTTAATATGCAATTTTGGCCTAAATTGGATTTTTATGGCCAAAGTCTTTCAAAACCAGGATTTATTAAAGAAGTGCTAGTCTGCCTTTAAGCACTCGGTGGCAGGAACCAATGATAACAGAGCACTTCTCGTGTACATCCACAAAGAAGTCCATGGGGAATTCTGATGTCAGCTTCCAAAGTCGTCATAACGAAGCAGATGCCAGTATGTCTGAGGGTCTGATCAGAAGAAAAAGATTCATGAAAGATAAGAATGAAGCTCTTTTCCAATATTTTTCTAACTCCTTCTGCTTATTTTGATTGCGATTAACTTCACAGAATGACAGAATAATTCAGCTGGAAGGGAGCTCAAGGGGTCCCTTGTCCCACCTCAAGCTCAAAGCAAGGTCAGCTCTGGGGTCAGGCTAGGTTACTCATGGATTTATTGATCTGGGACATGAAAATCTCAACAACCTCTCCAGGCAAGCTGTTCCAGTGCTTGATCGTCCCCACAGGGGGAAAGTTTTCCCTTATAGCCAGTCTGAACATCTCTTGTTCCAATTTATGCCTCTTGCTTTTACACCACACACCCCCAGAAAGAGCCTGGCTCCATCTTCCTGATGACCTCCTTGCGGGGGGGGCAGGCTACTATCAAGTCCCCCTTCAGCCGTGCCTGAACCAGCCCTTTTCCTCCAGCCCCCAGACATCTTGGTGCACCCTGTCCCGATACTGAGTGGGATTTTACTCAGTCACCACTGTGGCCAATGAATGCATGGTGCACACAACATAGCAGTAAGTGCATGGGGCTCTGTTAGCAAGGGGCATCATGAGTAAACCCATACTGCCTCAGAAACTCAGAGATTTACTCTGAGTTCTGAGCTCTTGCCAAAACCAAATACAGTTGCTGGTGACCCCATTGCCTACCACATAGCCCATGGCTATATGAAAGAAGCACCTGCATTTTTAATAGTTAGAAGAGTTTAAAAAACGCAATCAACTGCCAATTGGTATGTGCACATTCCTTATACACATACTAATTACTGGAACACTATGTCTAGTTTTGATTTTTTCTCCTTGCATGAATCCAGACAAACCAAGAAGAGTTCAGAAAGGTGATACAAGAATGATTTAAGACTGATCTTTCATGTGATTATTTGTATCACGGGAAACTAATGAAATGTATGAAGATCAAGATGTGACATGATAAAATTTACACAGAGATTATCCTCACAACAGGGAAGGGCATAATGTGATCCACAGTTTAGAGACAGACCAGAAATAAACCCACATTTTAACAGGAGGTTAATATATCTAAACAACAACTCAGGGGGTTCTCCTTCACTTGACTTCTAAAAAACAGGTTTAGACATCTTTAGAAAAATATGCTAAAGTGATACAGATCAAAGAGAAAACAATTCTTTACTAAAAGCATTTTTTTACTAGATTCTTTGGTTATTGTTTTATAGAATGTCAAACTAGGTGATCACGCAATCTCCTCTGGGTTTGAAATCACTCCATGCAGTGCTATGTTGACATATAATGAGATCTTTGGCTTGAAAAAAAGGAGTTGTAGGATTCAAACTGCTACATCTACATACATATTTCATAACTTTTTTTCTGAAGAACTCTCAATAAGGCTAAAAATACTACCCAAACTAAAAATGAATAATTATTTACTATAATATCCATTGCTTCTTGAACCATCTCAATATAGAGGCTAACTCCAAAATCAATTGAACCCTGAACAGTAGTACCCTTTGATATCAGAGTCCACCATGGTGTAAGTTAGAATTATTTTCTATTAATTGTATCTTGCTTTCTTTGCAGAACTACAATGCATACAACTTTAAGTAGTGTGGGTACTGAATAAATAGAAAAAAAAGAAAACAACCAAAAAAAAAAAACCAAACTCTTCCAAGATGAACTCAAGTAAGAAAAAAACAACGTATTAAATCTTCCATTTGATGAAACAAAACCATCCACAAAAATTCAGCCCAATCATGAATGATCTCAATGATAATAAGCTCCTCTTAACTTGAAAGAATGAAATGTGTGGGTGGTAAGCAGAAGAAAATAAATGCAATTAACCAAAGGGAATATGGATTCCCTCTCTTTCATTAATCATCACATTTGGTTTTGTTGAAAACTTGGAAAGGACACATTACTGAATGCCACTTTTTATAATTTTCGAGCAAGCATTATAGCAGGGATATTTCAGTTCACTAGATAATCACCACTGCTAGCAAAAGATAAATGTATTCAGAAGTTAATATGGCGCAGACTATTCTGAGCGAATTGCTTTTTTAAGGAGGAATTCAAAAAACCCCCTCAGTTTTACCCGAATCATTGCCCATGGGCACAATGTCTCTTCTGCAGCCCACAGGGATTACTGCAATTTCTTTGTAAGCTTCCAGAATATGGAATGTACTGCAATTCCCTCACAGGCTATCAAGTGGTTTTACTGAATTTTTTTTGTGCAAGAGCTTGTGAAGCCAACTGTCAATACAGAAGGTTATGTTGAAATGAGGCTCTTAAAAGCCAGCTTTTCCTAACAAGGGGCACACTGTATTTACTAAAATTTCAAATGCCTCATATTCGTGCTTGAATGGTTATTGTTAAAAAAAAAAAAAGGTGCAACTTGGTTTTCCTAGCTCTGGGACCGGCTACACAGTTAGGTCATGTACGTGTATGTGGGCAGACGAGTAGGGTTTATAGGAATGCTCTCTCCCGCCTTGGCTCATGGGTAGCAGGAAAAAACAATTCACGATGATTTAACAGCACTTCTGGAAGAGTGTGGTTGTCTAAGCAATGCTTTAAAGTGAGAAGAATGCATGTGAAATAGTCGAACTTTCTCTGCATTAATCGCCACTGCCTCTTTCCTCGCTAACTCAGCCTCCAAGGGGAGTGCAGCTTCAAAAACCCTCCTTGCTACATCTG
>VXAL01011024.1:162548-208159 GCA_013399475.1 Chauna torquata | reverse complement strand
AAAAAAAAAAAAAAAACCATCACGGATCTGGCATCTTAAGGCAAGATCCAGGCTTTAAGGCATAATCCTTCCCTAAGTCTAGAGGATAAACGGCATCTTGCAACACAGTATTCAAAAAATGTAACAAAACCCAACATTAACAGAAAACAAAAGAAAATAATAGAAAAAGAATTTGCCTCTGAATTCCTTCTTTAAGAAAAACTGGGTTGCTAAACAGCATTGCTGAGAAGGAGAAATCACTTTCCTGTCTTTCAAAAGTACTGGAGATTTCAAAAGGGTCTGCCCCACCGTGGAATGAGAATAAAAGATGTTTTACAGCCTTTACATGTCTTACCCACTCAAGGAGACCTCTGAACCCTCTTTTTTCTGTCACATTTTATAAATCCCAAAAAACCCTTGTGTGTCTCCCACTCTGGCATAGCTTTTCCCAGCTGCCATAGCCCTACCTAGGAATTTGCCATTCACCTGCAGGATTTTATCCTGTTAAGCACTACCTTCAATATTCTTCTCGTGTGTCTGAGCTGTATTACCCATTAAATAGTTTGTTTTCTTGGACTTCTAAAGGCATTCAGAATTGAGAAGCAAGCTGTGATATTCACAATGTGCCTTACAATTTTTTTTTTTTTAAACTGAGACAAAGACAGAAATTTCTTATAAAAAGAACAGACAACCGTTACTGTCCAAAAATACTCTGTGCTCAGTTCCTCCTGTTCCTGACCATCCCCAAAGGCATCCCATAACTCGCAGCCCTGGCTCCAAAACAGAGTAGATGGTGATTTCGTAGATGCTGACATTTATTAAGGTCTCCCCTCTCCTCTCCTCAGCTGCAGCAGCAGGGACAGACTGGTGGCAGGGTCACCAAGGGTGGCAATTTCTCCTGTCAACACCTAAAAAAGACTCCTGCTTTGGAAAATTTCTTTTCTACAGGTTTGGGAGGAGCCAGGAAAGGGAGCTGCATTTCCCCCAGTTTGGATTCAATCCATGCAAGCTGACGTACACCATTTGGGGTTGCTGCTCCTGTGTTTTAAGCCCCAGACTACGCATGGGGCTTGATATGAACGGAGTGATAAAATCAATGGAGAGATCAGGAGAAAAAGAAGGGAGGGAAAAGCAAGGAAAAGAAGCAAGGAAAGGAGGAGGAGACAACTGCTGGGTTTGGGCAAGTGGAGATATCTGAATGAATCGACAAAGAAGGAAACGATTGGAAAGAACAGACTTTGGGCCCGTGTGTTCAGAGGTGGTTGTAGATTCTGGGTAGCTAAAATTTGGAAGTCTACCACAATACTTTGTATTTCTTTGTTAGCTGCAAAAATACTGAGCATCTTATGGGTAAGCGCACTGGAGCGAATCACTCCTCCGGGAAACCCCGTGGCAGGCTCCTCGGGCTGGGCGCCCCTGCATTAGAGTTTGATGATCCAAAAAATCAGAACTCTCTCCAGAAAGGAAAACTGCCCATTTTCCTCATCACAAGCAACTCCTACCACACTAACAGCTGTCTCTTACCCTGATCCCAGTCATGTCCCCAGGAAAACCTATGGCTCCCTGGAGTGGCGTTAACAGGGGAATGGGAGCTGCTCTCCGAGAGCTGGGAAAAAAATGTAAGCAAATGTTCCTGTCCCCATTCAGCAGGGAGAGTTACAAGATGCCACGAGTACTGGAGAGCATGGAGGATGCCCCTGGACATTTGGAGGAAGGTCTTCCCTTCTCAAGCACTGAAGGCGCTGAGGGAGGTGCCTGGAGTTTGCAGGATTATTGCTGTCCACAGGTTAGAAAAAAATACACAAAGGTTAGGGACCGACCTTGCAAAATCCTTGACCAATGTGTCTTTATAGTCTCTAGTTACTGCATCTGCTGAGGTGACATTTCACTTAACAGCTTAATGCCGTACCTGCATTTTTTTTCCATTGGGCTTTAGCTGACATTATATAAATGCAAGCCAGATAAAAGGTAAATCTAAGAAAAATCATGTTTTTTCCACCCCTATAAGAGGCAATATAATTTACAAGGACCTACGTAAGTATCAGCACATCAGAGTGAAAGGGAAACAAGTCCCATCTGTGCCCTGACCTGCTGGGTGAGCTCATGTCCCCTCCACGGTTCAGGCACACTGAGGGCAGATGCTCCACACGCGCATGGCCAAGAGCTCCTGCTCTGGCCCACCTCTGCACCAAATCCAAACCGTGTGTTTTTCCACCAGCCCAACACAAGGATGAATAAGTGAGGGAGCGGCGTGCCAAGCCCTGCTGCAGGCGCTGCATAGCACGTGTCAGCTCCCACTTCCCGGGGGCCATCAGCACCCGGCACAACGTACAGTTTATGCTACTTGAGATGTCAGCTCAAGTGCTCTGGAAACAGACTCAAGAGCCTCTTGTCAGCAACACAGACATCCCCGCTTCTGTAGGCTCTTGCTGTACTAGCCAAAGAGCAAGGAGGAGTTCACTGGGAATTGCAGCCTGGTATCAGGGTCTTTCGTTGCTGTTTGCTGTGTTCAGACCCACTGGAAAACACCAGCTTTATACTGCCCGTGCTGGTGGGGCCCAGATCCCAGATGCAACACCACACTCACTGGTCCTCTGATGTCTCCAGACAGTATCATCAGCAAAATCTATGGCATCAACAAGGACATGGTGCCTCATGTCAACCCCAAGGACTGACTCTGCCACTTTTGTCTGGTCGCTTTGCTCTAATACAGCTGCCCTACCAGCACAATCAATAGCTTGCCACTAACGCTCCCCTTTTTAGGCACATTGAATGCCTGAAAGTTCAAAATACAGCTATTTTATTAAGCTTTGAAATGTTGAGCAAGATAGACTCATTTTTCTTGTAGCTTGACATACATTAACACTGATGTGATGAACAAACCACAGTGCTGAGATGAAATTTCAACTCAAAGCATGATTCCTCTTACAGTAGGTGAGTCCCACACGAGAGCTGTGGAAGGAGGAAGATCGTCAAATGCCTCATGAAATGAGCACGGGCAGCTTAGCCAGCAGCAGAGGCTGTGCCATGCTTACAGGACTTAGTAAATTCAGGATTGATGAAATATAAAGAGATGTTAAAATAAATAGCTGAAACAGCAAATTATTCAAAGACTTGGCCAAAATATTCAAAATTCTTGGCCAGAACTGTGCAGGATATCACAGCGTGGCAAAAAGCATCTAAGAAAAAGGCCATCCCTCTGAATTTCAGTGTACTGATCTAAAACACATGGCTATCAGAAAGCTTCAAAGAAAAAAAAATCACCAGTCTTTTACCTGGGATAAAGTTTATTTTCCCCTCATCCTGTTTTCTAGCATAGTTGAAGTATTATAGCTGTTCTTAAGCTTTGCCTTGTTCTTAAGATGTTCACTATGGACTCAATTATACTAAAACAAATAATTCTGTGGAAAATCCTGGCTGCCACTCCCCGGGATGCCCTGTCAGATGAAGAGGACATGGATCAGCTGCAGTATCTATGCCAACATCCCCTGTCGTGTGGCACCTGGGCAGTCTCCAGTGGACCTGGGACGTGGTCCAGCAGATGCAACTCCTTTATCTGGATGCTGCAAGACGGGCGCAGATCCCTCCCACTCCCCTGGCATTAGCAGCCATACAGATTTATGAGTTCACACTAATTTTGGATTGCATCCCTGCAAGCATACACCAAATAAGGTTTGTGTTTGACTCTGTATCTCACCAGAAATGCTGAGACGAGAGGAGTTTAATGGAGAATTCCAATTAACGTAGACACTGTTTCCTTTACTTTTTCCATAACCTCTGCCACCATCACCATTCCTGCACAGAGCAGAGCCGCAGGGCTATCTGTGAGCTATGCTGCATCCTCCACCCGCCGCAGCTCAACCACTGCTCGCAACCCAGCGGGAATGAACACGGACCACTTACCTGTTGCCTTTTCAGGGTTATTGCACATGAAACACTGCCAAGTTCCCGCTTCCTCGCTGTAGCCGAATAAATCAAAGAACCTCACTTCTTCCAGGTGCATCTGCACGTGGTCCAGATCCTAGGCCAATAAGGAGAGAAACCAAACCTGCTCACATGGTGAACCGCTGCAGTTAGCGCCTCGTAACCCCACATCGCAGCGGGCACTGACAAGCGTCCTCCCTCCTACGTCTCACGGGGACAAACAGCCTGCCAGGGCAGATGTGCTGAGCAGGACACATCTCCCTCTGTCACCACCAGCACCTAACATAACAAGTCTTAGGAGGCAGGGGACTGGTCTGGGATTTTTTTTGCCTCATCAACACTGTTGCCAGCAGTGCTCACAGCAGCCCTGCCCAGCACATTTCCCTCCAGCTGAGAGAGCAGGAGCCCATGGACTTAGACAGATGCAGCAGCACGGCTGCTCTCTGTCCCAGTCTCTTCTAAACCTGGGAAACAGCCAGGACACAGTTATTTTGCCAAGAACTGAAATGCCTGAGACCACTTCCCTTCCCTGGGGGACCCTGGGCTGGCCAGTCAGGCTGGGATTGAGCCACATACCCGCTGCTCCCAGGCACCCCCATCCTCTCCAAGCCTAAGGCTTGGATTTTAGGCTGTCTTAAAGACAGCTAGCAAGGCAGCAGGGGAGCAGGACTAACATCACCTGAGCTGCATGAAGCTCCAGACAACAAAGGTTTTCTTCCCTTTCCAGCAGGGACACGCAGAGAAATGGGCTTTGCAACACACGGGAAAACAATGGTTACATGCCAAAGGGCTCAGACACACTGGCTTCGGTTGCAAGAGGCTGCTGTAGAGTAGCAGACCCAGGCCCAGCTCTTCTTTCCATCTTCGTGTGGGAGATGAGCAGCCCAGCTGTGGAAGAGGTCCCTGGCACTCCTTGGTGCCCCAGCCACCACCTCCTGTTGGTCCCCCCCTCTGGTTGCATCACTTCAGTGCTCGGTACCCTGCTGAAGTGCCTGGGCAGCTTCCCAAGGCCCATCCCGAGCTCAGCCTGGGGCAGACAGGTAAGGATGAGCCAGGAAACACCAATGTCCTCACCTGCCTCAGCACTATGCTTCTGCCAACACACCTAAACACAGGTGATTTTAAATAAACCTCCAAGGAGAACATCTAGCACAAGACCTGCCAAGCCAAGAAGGTCTGTTCCCATCTCAGCTGCTCCCGCAGGGCAGATGGTGGGGCTGCAGGGCAGGCATGAAGGAGAGCAGCTGGCAACTGCCCTCAGGTCTCCTTTGGTGTCTCCACCGTGTGTGCGGAACAGGGAAGCCTCGGCGCTTCCCTCGGGTGACCCATGGCATGCACGCAGCCCCCCCACCTCTGCCTGTCCTGCCTTGTCCCAGGGCACTAGAAATCGCCCACAAAACTTGATTATTTTACTCTTTATGCATTGCTGAAGTTCTTATTGTCCTCCAAAGAAGAATTTTATGCATTCAAGGAATTTAGCTGGCTGCTGTGCTGTGTAACAGGAGAGCTGTACAGCCTCTCTCCATATGCCTCCCACTGGTCCATCAGTAGAGGATCTGTCTGAGCACCCACTGCCTCCCTTCGGATGCTTCATGCGTGGCATGGGATCCAGAGCAGATGCATGCTGGGGCAGTAGAGCTGGGTCCTTGGGGCACAGGACGGACAGACTGCACCAGCCCCTTGGGAGTCTCCTCTCCACTGTGGTCCCTGATGAAGGGACAAAGTGCCCTGGGCAGGGGACAGCAGAGCAGAGCATGGATATCTGTGCACATCTGGGAGGACACAGGATGGACAAAATACTGGTGGTACTGCTATCAGCAGGTCTGTACAGGACGTCATAAGGACATGCGGATCGAGCTGCACAAAAAGACCGATACCTTTGCCATCCTGTGAAAAATCTTTTAGTGGCTGCAAGGAGCCACATGGAGAGTGAAAGAGGCAAATATCAGTGAAATATCAACGCAGCAGTCATCCTTTTCCACTCTGTACTCTCAGTACGTCTGAAACAAGCCTCTCATTTTAGGAGGTGAAGCACAGGGAAAAAGCCTAATAGGAGAGGAGAGATTTATCTTATCCTCCCCCTACATCATCTTGAAAACTTCAGTGACTCCATTGTGAAAATGTGGCACTTCATTCTGCTGCGTAAACTGAGATAGCAAACAAAGAGCAGGGAAGAACAGAGCTAACAATGCCTTAAAAAATGTTAATCATTCTCTTGCAATGCTGCTCAACAAAAGGCTTTCTTAGGGAATCACATGGGGCTTGTAAAGTAGTCACCATGTCACTCCTCTGACACAGCATGAGTCAACACAAAGAATTCTGCAGAGGGCTCAAAACCAGCGTAGCTTTTATAATGCAGCCTGCATGTACTTTGATAAAGAACTATGAAGCAACTGAACGGAAATCTCTAAGGATGTACATCTGGAAATACTTTACTTCTGGCACATTTTAAGCTGTGTTGTATAAATATTTTTCGTGGCATGAACACACTGCCTATTGATACAGGACCTACTTTCTGTAAGCTAGGTATTCACTGCAATTCCTTGCATACACGCATTGGCTAAATTCAAAGATCTGTCAGTGATGTTAATCTGAAAATATTTCTCAGAATTTACTCCAGAATAAATCAGTGATGTAACAGATTTTTCTCCAAGTTTACAAAATTCTTTAGAGTACATATTAAAAAAAAGTCTAAATTCATTTATTGCAGATCACTGGGGTTCCTGCTGGCCCCGTAGCTTTCCCCCACGTGCTCCCACATCACCCAAGTTCCTCAAATATGGTACAGACTCGTGTCACTGTAATACGAGGCGTAAAACTTGAATATAACACAGGACAACGATACTGCAGTGGATTTCAAACGTCACGTTTTGAAATCAAGAGATTTTAAGAGATTTCAAAACATTTTAAAGGAAAAGTGCTATGTTTACTGAAACAACCACACACCCAGAATTTTGCTTTCTGCACTACTGGAAGAGGAATAATATTGAGAACTGCAATAATTTTATCAAATCATTCACTATATTTGAAGTTCTTTTAGTTACAGGAAGAACTTCTGAAACTAAAATTTCAGATTACTGTGGAAACTTAGTCGGCCAAGCAAAGCAATGACTAGGTCATGCTGGGAGGGCTCCAGCTAGGTTTTTTGGGATGTAAAAGCTAAAAGAAATCTTCCTTACAGCAGGCCCAGGTCGTGCTTCCAGAAAACTCAATGGGACTTTCTCAGTAAGCTGAACAGAAATTTCACTAAAAACAAATTCAGGTTCTGTATTATACGCAAAACCAAAACTGAGGAAGTAATGCAGCAGCACACTGCAGAGAGCAACACTGAATTTTAAAATCTTTCATCATCTCAGATGTATTTCATCTGCCTGAGCGTCCTCAGCCTCCAAAGAACCTTCTATAATCTGCGGCTTCCGGAGTTTCCAAACTTCCATTTTCTGTCTAATTCATTAAATTAGTAAAGATCAGTATCTCATTTTCCAGCTCCACTATTTTGGGAACTCAGAGATACTCTTCCTGTCATGCAGTGATGAAAGTTCCCCAAATAGGCCAAATACTAGTATCTGAACAGTAGTAGGATTATGCAACTGATGAGCTGGAGACTAGTCACGTTTCTAGGGTATTGGACGTATTTTGCAGAATTTGAGCACACGATGTACTACATCTAATTCTACCCATGAAAGCACGCTCTTTTCTAAGCTTTTTATTTACCCCAAACCCTTCTACACCAGCTCCGACTTTCGACTACTAGCTTTCGGCATGGACTCAAGTTAAGCCACTACTGAGCAGAAATACATTTCTAATGCCTTTGGATGGCTCAGACTAGGATTTCAGAAGCAGCTAAAAGACTTAATGTCAGCTCCACTGTGTCTAAGTCAAACTGGCCCGTAAGCTGGGTCTCAGATGTGGGGACCCCACTCCTCTCACAAGCTGCAGCAGCAGTTCCCACTTCAACGCAACGCTATCTTGGAGGTTCAGAAGGTGTTTCTAACAAAACTCCTGTTTTTAAATCACCCATAACCTTAGTAAATTAATCTTATTCAGTCAGATGCTTTTATGCCTCAAATATCCTGAGAGGGAGTATTTTAAAAATCATGTTTGACAATTCATCTCATTCAATTTCGCTGGATGGAGATGTTCAGGAATAAATAGATATTTGTTTTACAATCCTATAGCGCTCTTTTCCAAGAAGCCTGATAAATTGCTTTGAAATAGCATTCCCCAAAATCCCAGAGACAGTAAACAGCTTTGAAAGAGTAATCTTTTAAACTGATGGGGGTAACTAATGGTGCATGTGCAAACAATCATTTTCATAAAATCCAAGTCTGTGTTTAACTAGGTGAATTTCCAAGTGGCTGCCAAACAGTCCATAATGGCAGCTAATTTGAATCTGGAGTTTAAAACTGTGAGCAGGAAAAAATCCATACGCAGCATCACCAGTTTTCATCACCTTGGGAACAATCCACATGAAGCGCGTAGGAGGGGCTGGAGAACAAGCCTGGAGACCTTTCAAAGCACAGTACAAAATAACACTGTGGACCCTCTGCAGAGGATGAAAATATAATGGCTGGTGAACATTTCCCCAGTCTTCCCACAAGCTGAGTGCTTCCTATAAAGGGGTGGTCAGAGGCATGGCATTATGAATTGCCATATGGTCTCCTAGCAGAAGAGGACTTGGCACATTAATAGGAGTCTGGCTCAGAAGACACCAGAGCTAAGGCCAACAAACTTAACCATGGTCCTCAGAGCGCAGGGAAATCTCCCTTCCACATACACACACACAGCGCTTCCCCGGTATGGACCTCCACGTCATGGAGACGTGGGAAGCCTTCTTGTTGCTGTGACAGACCCTTTAGTAGCCCTGCTTGTGCTCAGCAGTCACTGCCCCCCCAGCTCCCATCTGCCCAACTGGCCAGACCCTGTTCACGGCCTTTTGGCCAATACAACTATTGCTTATGAGGAAATGTTACACCAGAAGAATAGTTCACATATTTCTTGATTTTCAAGTAACCCAGTAGATAGAAGCAATTGCTATTACTGACAACAGGATCACGCCTAAATCCTAATTTCTAAGGACCTTCTAATTTGCACAGCTTTAGATCGATGTGTGGGAGAGAAGGAAGGGGAAAGGGAAGGGAAAGGCATTTTGTTTTTCACAGTTTGAGCACAGCAAAGACTTGCTACAGCTATTGTAAATGTCTTCGCACAGCTGTTTGAAAAGTCAGTGCAAAAGTCTTCTGCTATTTTTTTCAGAGAAAAAATGCTTACCTTTTGGTGTGGAAATGTAGACTGGATCATGGCAGTTTCAAAACTGTGCGTCCCCTTGAGCTGTGTCTTCTCCCACAGGGCCTTGAGGACTTGCACAGAATTACTCTGTATTGACAAAGGTTCTGCAAACAAGCTCTGAAGAAAATGTTGAAAACAGCATTTCAAGCATTTTGTTTTTTTTTTTTTTTTTTTACTTGGCCATTAACAAAGAGCATCTTGTTCTTATTTCATGGCAGGACAGCCATGCAAATAACTAGGAATTAGTTCATTTCTCTATCAGGAGTTATAATGGATCAATATGCACACAATTAGATAAATGCCCACACATTTTGTTTTCTTCTGGGGCTTTTTTTTTTTTTTTTTTTTGAAATCGCACTTTACATGTCTTTAAGGTCCTTGGATCACTATATCACTATGTATGATCCTTGGCTTATTATATATCAACTATTACCATGCATAGCAACTTGCATGCCACATTTGCATGCAAATACAAGTCTATTAAAACATAAGTAAGGTAGGCTTCTATAGATGTACATCTCAGTGATGGGCTTCTTTTTGGAAAAGACAGGGAGACACCATTTAGCAGTCAATGCAAAGAGATGATCAGCACTGCCGCAGGTTTGTGCATGTTCATTTGGTCCTTGTGCAGTGAAGAGCCGCAGTGCGGTGCTGGTGACTGCAGTGGATTACACTGCAGCTGCACCGACAGGGGGATGAACTGCAAGAGGAAAAACTCCACAGACTGTGCTCCGTGCAGAGTACAGGAATTGTCATCCCCTGAACACACAACACTAAGTGAAACAGCACAAAGATGAGTTAGGCTGTTAGGCTGGGTGCTATTACCTCCAAAGCTACCTGCTTCAAAGGAGTAGGATATAACCTTATGCTGCCTCAAATTATTTTAATATTTCAATGTGGTTAAGTTCTTCATTGTATAAACTGCACACAAAGTCAATGTTAAAGGAACAGTACTGCAGTTATGACAGCTTAGCATTATTCCTCTGCTATATCTACTATGTGATCTTGTAATTAAAAAATGCATTTGCATGCAGGAGCCAAGTTAAGAGTGCACAAGGAAATCTGATTTTCCATATTTTGAAATTGATTTGACAATATGTATACAGTCCTTTTAACGTAGGTTTCCTGGACAGATGTTCCTTGTTCGCTTTCTGAACTGAAAACTACCAATCCCAATTTCACCTTCCGGCATCAGGCTGATGCAGACACCCTCGAGTAAGACTCAGCCCAATCCCTACCCCGCGGGAATCCTCCTGGGCCACCCAACCAGTCCTTGTCCCTCCTGCCAACCTGGGGACCCTTGGCCCCCAGTGCCCCTTCCTCTGGGCGAGCAATGCAGGCTCCAGAGCGAAGCTGGCAGCGCTGCATGGGGGTGGCCAAACCCTCTCGCAAGCAGCGCTGCCTGAGCAAGCCTCTTGCTCCTACTTCAGAGCACGTAGACACTGGAGTTATTGAGCAAATTGGTCACCAGGCATTTTTAGTGTGGCCGGGGCAATGCATTTTTTTTTCCCCAGCTCTGCTGTCAGAAACAGCTGGATCACTTTGTCCAAATTTAAGCTGAGAAACAAATAGTCAGCTTCAGGCAGCACCTGGCATGAGAAGATCGCAACCCACTTAGCTCGGGTCTGGCAAATTTACAAACAGCTGTCAGGAAGGTATTTGAAAGGGCCACAGCAGGCAAGAGTCTCACTTGCCGGTGTGATGCTGCACACTGATGAGAGAAACCAAACCTTAAGTCCTACAGCAGTACAGAATGATTTTAATGAACGAATATGGGAAATCAAGCACCTCATCTATTGAATAACTGCTCTATTCACCCCTTATTCCAATTTTCTTCCTTTCACTAATAATCATTTTTCTGTATGATAATTCCTCTCTCAGCTCTCCACTGAAACACGCTCCTCTTCCTACTGGCCAAAAGCTACTCAGCTGAGAAAACAGGAACAATTTGCAGTTTCACAACTTCCATCTGCAGGTTTCGAAACATGATACAACCACTCATTAAAATTTTTGAAATTAAATAAAAAGCAGAGTCTTGAAATTAAGGATCTGTTCTGGAGACCCGAAAGAAACGTTACTTCTTGCTTCTACTGTTGCAGAATGCAATGTCCAACAGAATATAGCGTGACTGGCAAGAAGTGAATAAAAATACAGTAACTTGTATGAAAAACTGCAGAAACCGTGTATTAGTCGTTTGTCTGTGAATCTATGACAAATCTGCTGAAAGCTACATTTTTATCACTAGTCTTTCATTTAACTCATTATTAACACACTATAAATACATTTTACATCAAATTTATCTCTTGTGCAATTTCACAGTCTTAAATAACATTTTCCCAGGGCCGAATTTAGTGCACCGTATGTGATTTAATAACAGTTATATATCCAGTACATAAAAGCTTTAGGATTTTGAACAAAAGAAAAGCACAAATTAGCTGACATTAAGCACCACACTGATGCATTGCAGGTTCGAGCGCTCAGCGCACCATCATTTTTTCACTGGAGAGTGTATGAAGTGCTGCGTTTACACGGTGTTTGCAGAGATGCTTTGTGGAAGGCATGATTAAGAGGTTTTTGGGCAGCATCCTGAGGAAGCAGGGCCCAGCTCAGGCAGGTGGAGATGGGAAGGGGGTATTGAGGACAGGGAGGGAAAGCCACGCTTCCCCTGTCCACTAGGCAGCATGCGCAGCTCAATATTCCCAACAAGAAATGGCAATGCTGAATTCAGAGTGATCTGGGAAGAAGTGAAAGGGAGAAGTTTTAAAATGAAAGACATCAGGAAAAGGCTGGGCGCAGGAGACTGCAGGTGCAAGCAGTGAGCACAGTGTCCATGCAACTGATTCAAGCCATGAAGCTCAGGCAGGGCGAGGGTGGTTGGCTACAACCCGGCGGTGGGACCGGGGGCACCGCAGCAGTGAGTGAGGTGCGCCAGCCCTGCCACTACCTCTCCTCATATCTGCTTCTCCTTCCTCGTTTCTGTGTGTTTTAGTATTCTTGCCCATTTTTCTCAACATCTGTTTCTCTTGCCCTCATCAAGAACAAAATGTTACATTCGTAATGTAATTCATTTAATCTCTCTAGGCTCTGTTCAAATTCAACCTCTGCTTTCAGGTTTTCATTTACAGAGTCATTCACCCCCTTTACTTTCCTCTTCCAAATTATCTTCTCATTCCTGGTTCTGCTGCTGCCCTTTTCTGCTTCCTTTTCTCTGTTCTCTGACCTCTCCTTCCCGTTGTCTGTTACCTGTGAGTCACAGTCACGCTGTATTTTTAAAAACATTTTCTGTGTTTATTTCTAGGAACAAACATAGGGAGGAGTGATCTGACCCGCTAACTTCACAGCATAACTCACTACGTGTGTTTTAAGTTTCAGATAAATCCTTTGTGTTTCTAAGGTTGCAGCAGGGCGGGGTGAACAGCAATGGCCAACTACACATAGGTTAAGAAATTGAACTTTATTTCACAACAGAGACCTTCCGTTTCATCTTGAACTGGGAATGTAAGGTATTCTTTCACAACTTCACACTATTTGTAACCTATTAGGAAATCCCATATATGTCCAAATAACAGGCCATATTTGGAAATGGCATTAAAGGTAAGACAGTAGCTTTAGGGTTGGTAGAAGAACAGCGCTGATCTGATTTGCAAATCCTGCTCAGTCAAAATTTCTGCAGTTAAAAAATATCCCAGAGGGCGCTGCCCCTTGAACCTCACCTGAAGTCTCTGGGGTCAGTTCTGCTCCCATACAGATCAACTGCACTTCTCCCGTTTGTTTGCAAGGCAGCAGAGCAGCACCTGGGATTTACTGCAAGTTTTGCCTGAATCAGGTCAACAAGGTTTGGTCCCACATGGTGCTTTTCAGGCTTTGTAATCTCTACAGACAGTTTGAATTTGTAAGATTTAATAGAAATCCTTATAAACTGCAAAATCACTTCAACCTGCTATAACATACCCACAGTGGTGAGTTCAATAATAAACCTGCCAGCTCTCTGAGAAATCACAAGGGTCACGAAAACTCACATTAATAGTACTGTGGATCAGAAGCACATTTCAACAGATTAACCATTAAAACACTTTTTCCAAGTACAATGTTAAAAATACAGAGGTGCCACTAATCTGCATTGCACACACCTGCTGGAAGAGGAACATGATATGGATCCACAGCGGAGGCTGCCGGCTGACGAGGGTGAAACTGGATTTACTGTACAGGCAGTAGTGGCCCTTCAGGGGACAGCTGAAGAACAACTTTGCTACACAGCTTCTCACGGTATCTAGAAATAAATACACAGAATATTAAAGCCAGTTACATAAAAGACATAAGCCCAAATCCCGCTATGAGTGGGGATGCACTTCCACTGCTGGGGCATCTAAGGCTCATTACACTCCCATTCATTAAGCATCCATAAATCACCCCGGGTCAGTCGCTGTGGCATTCAGAAGGGCATTGCCGTATCCGTGCCCTTAAATTAAGGGCAAGCCATGCAACAGTACTAGATAAATTTAGTCTTGGGTGCTTTAAATCTCACACACAGTACTTACTTACACCCAAATACAAAAGGTGCAAGTAAGCACATGGGTTGTTACCATTACCCTTCTTCATGCTTTCTCACGTACTCTGTACTGTTGTTTAGCTTATCGAACCAGGTAGATCTGTCAAAATTGTGAATCATTTCTTCGAAGAGTTTGCTGGAAAAAAACATCTCATATTAAGGAAAAGCCTTATGGGGCCTGACACGTGGGGGATTCTTGCCTACTCTCAAAGCTGGACAAGGATCCCCTGCAGGTGTGGAAAATGCAGCGCATGGCACCCAGCCAGGAAGGGGCTCGTTCACTCCGTGGTCAAAGCTGCAGAACATCCCCCTCTTTGCAATGGGCTCTCCAGGGGCCAAAAGATGCATACATCCATTTGCAATATTACTGTGCACATAGCGTGTTTGCAGTACAGGCCATCTTATATATTCATCATCAGAAACACTGAAGTTTCAGAGCAGAGCACCAGTGGGTATGCACTGAGCTCTTGTCTGTGCCATAAGGGCCCCCAGCTGCTGCTGCCTCTACCTGTCTACACAGGAGCTGCAGCCCAAGCTCAGGTCCACCTGTACAGAGAAATCCTGGCCAGAGCATGGCTTTTAGGAGCTCTGTAAACCATGCTTCTTACCAAGCACATGTATTACAGGTCTGCTGGTCACACCTGATTTGTACATAGACATTTTTGACAAATATCCTACAGTGGTTACATGTAATCTGAAAGTGCCCTTTGGGATCAACTGCTCAGCACAAAAGCTATAGCTGTGTAATGTTACCTGACTTGAACTTCCCGTGCTAGTTTTAACTGGAAACAAAGCCCTTGAGATGCATGATTCTGCTTTTGCAAAATATTGACCTTGAACCTTCATTTTCTGTCTTTGGATGACAACTAATAATGACAACAGCATGTTAGGCATAACCTCTTCAGAATGCTTTACTAACTTAAAATAATGATATCATTTTATAGTCCCTTTGAACAAGAACAAGCAGCAATCCAAGGTAAAAAGGCACGGAAAACAGAAGATGGAGATCCCTAAGCAAAGACCTTGATGCAATATAGGGGTAGCTACACCCTCATCACCCAGTTGGAGATCTGAACTTGAAGCAGGGAGAACAACTGGTCCTACTGGCTGCTGCTGCTGCACTTGCTTCCTAGCTAAAGGCCGAAAAGACAGACAGAAGACAAGCCGCCCTGCACTGGCTGATGAGCAGCTAGACTGATGAACGCGCAGAGCTGCCATCACTGATCTCTCCTGAGGCTCCGTCCTGCCAGCACCTGCAGGTCGAAGCCAAAGCATTTGCAAGGAAAGCAGCAAGCACGAGCATGCGTGCGTGCTCCTGTGAGCCACCAGCCAGGTCTCTCCGCGCAGCATCCACCACATGAACCACACATTGAAGGCGGCAGACGTGGGCCAGCTGTGCGAGAAGCATTACTCGGTCTCGTGCTGTCCCGGTGAGTCACTGTGCAGTGAAGGTGTAGGAATAAAATACTGCAAGAAAATACCCAAACTGGAACAATAAGTGGTAACATTTTGAAAATGTGATGGGAGACAGTTTAAATGGCACATCCTTCTGGATCTACTGACAATGAGAGCCAGCAATAAGGGAGACTATCAGGAGGCAGCCTTTATGTCCAACAACAGACCATCCTGAAATACTTGTTAACATTTTTCATCTAATCAAGATGTGACAGCACAGGAGAGAAATGTAATAAATGTAGCATTTCACATAAAAACACTGCAAATGAGAAATGAGTTTATCAGAGGTACAAAAGGCTGGGTCCCCAGAACAAAAGTATCAGTGGGTCAGGTTGTCACTGAAAATGTGGAAAATTCAAAGCTTGGGCTGTTTGAACCTGCCTAATATGCTACAGAGAGACCAGGTGGTTGTTAGGGTCTGGGAGAAAACACTTCAGAAGCTGGCAAGTGGAAGCTGCTCTGTTATCCTCTGACAAAGCTGTCTGAATTTGCGAAGGAAAGGAAGTCACCAGCAGCAAGTGGGGACTGCAGAGCTCACAGACTCCACTGCAACAAGGAGAAAAGGTCCGAGATGTGAAGGCAGAGGTAGATTAAAGTTAGAGTCAACAAAAAACAGCAGAGGCACTACACATGCTGTGAGGAAAGAAACACAGGCCAAGGCAGTGCATAACATTTGGAAGTGAATGCAAGAACTAAAACGGATTGCACAGGCTGTAGAGAAAGGGACAAGAACAGCACTCCTTCCTTAGGGGAAGGCTTGCAGGTTATAATTGATGACATTACAGCAGACGAAGCTTGGATTACCTGGACACCACTGGGGTGTTCATAAGTCTTTAACCATAGGCAGGTGCACAAGCCCACACGGGGCCACAATGAGTGACACTGTGAAGAAGGAAAAGCCGCAGGCACTGGAGGGTCAGAAGGGCAAGCTAGGTGGTGAGCTTTCTTCCCAGCATACACAAACCAAATCAAAATGGTGTTGAGCTCAACAGGGCTAGAAATACCATCCAGATTGCTCCCCCACGAAGAGCTGGGGGAAGGACCCAGACAGCCTAACCCATGGGTGAGCAAGAGGACAACTTGGAAGGTTTCCTTTGCTGCGAGACAGTGATGGAAAGAAGAGCTGAAGTGGGGCCACTGCTCCTGGCTTCATAGAGCATACCAAAATCGAGGCCCACTTGCTGGTGGCAAGACGTACGGCACTCTTTCCTCTTGTGTGGGTCCAAAAAATGAAACTACAGAGGAATGTTGCCTTGGTTGAAGAAGGGAGGAATCTGCATGGGGAGGGGCTTGATGCCAAGCACTGGGCATTTGCAGGCTGCTCTTTGAAGACGACAATGTTGAGTTGTGCATTTTGACTAATTCTGCCAAAACCGGGAGCGCCATTTGGGCTTTCTTAATCGCCTGGCCACAAACATACTCTAAATTAAAAGGAGTACTAAGATCTACAATGAGGCAAAACTGGAAGCATATGATCATAAGTCTTCAGCACTTCAGAAAGTCAGGGCTCAAAGTTAAACTGACAAAGATGTGAATGCTGCTAAACTGAGATGATAACCCTGGAAAGAAAACTACCTTAGCTGTAGATCACAGATATATCATGCCCATAAGCGACACTCGCACCTTAGCAGGAAAAAGGGCATAAAATCCACTGCTTTTGGATTAGTAGCTATGGTGAAAGCCTAAGTTTAATCTAATTACCCAACCCAGTAATCTGACAGCGTTCACATTCAATATACAGGAGGAGTTTGAAAAATTGAAGGGGTTAATTAGACCGACCCTAAGTCCTGGGGCATATTACAGCACAAAACTAAACAATGTCTCCAAGGAGGCTGTTGACAGAACGCTCTTCCACCAGCATGGTCCAAACGAAAGACCAGGCTTATGCATCACAGATGCTAACAAACCCCCTTAATTTCAATACACTCCACCAGACATAGAGGTTTGGCTTTGGTCCATGTGTGTGAAAAGTTTAATGCTTCATTATGGGAAATCACTCTTAGCTAAAAGTGACCATAAAGCACATTCTGCCATTGCTAAAAGGAGCTGGCAATCCATGCCTTCCTCTCCAGCAAGCCTGGCAGTTATTTTTTTGGTTGCAAGTGAATGAGTTGTCAAGAAACCTGGGAGGCATTTAAAGGCTGCAGGCCAGCACTGGAGTGCCTTAAACAACCGTGCAAGGCAGTAGAGCCTGGAGTGGGAGTTCTTGTCACCCATATCACATCCACATCAAGCTGATTGAACCCCACCTGCGCCATCTCCCACAGAAGTCATTGCAGCTGCGAGCAGAGGGCAGCAGAGCCACAGGACACCAGCCCCGGTGAGCAACTGAGAAAGGACGCTCAGTGCTAGGTGGGACTGTGCTCAATAGGACTGTGAAGGAGGTTCCTAAATGCCACAGAACAAAAAGCTGCATGGGATATATGGAAGGACACAAAAATCTAAGAAATCACTTAGCAAGATTGTGGATGACATTGAGAAAAATGCTGAGACTGATAATACATGCCAAAATAAACTCCAGCGCTCAAGCACTGGAGTCCATGCTGGCTGAGCAGAAAGTTAATTCCTGGAAAAAAGTAACATTCATCTGTCAATACCAACTGAATAAAAGCCTCTTACTCAGACGATCTTCAAACCTTTGGTATGAGATGAGCGATTACTCATAGTTATTTCTGCTACATTTGATACACTGAATGTGTCAATGTCTGGTAATAAGCCAAAATTTACTATACTCAGTTTTAAATTGTTTGCACTGAAGTGCTAGTTTTAACATATAACAGCTCATCTCAGCTATCCCAAAATTAGTGAAAGCGATATTAAAATAATAAACCTACTCTGACAAAAACTGAGATGACTGATCCCTATCCAGCACTGTTACACTGTATTTTGCTCAAGCACAAACCAAAATGTCGCTACCACGGCCATTTATTCTTCTGGTCGTGGGAGACCTGTAAATAGACAGGCAAAGCTAAATGAGTTTTTCATCATCCAGGCACATGAAGCTGCCACTGTTTCAGGAAAATTACAGAAAACTAGTTACACTATGCCATTTCACAAAATATTTAAAACGGGGGAAAAAATGGTGATTTTAATTAATAGCATCAAAGACAGACATGCAAGATTGATGCCCTGGATATACACACACCGCAGAATACCACTGCAGGATAACCATCAGCCCGTTGTATCACACATCCCCCATCAACACCCTCACAGAGACATGCCTCTAATTAAAAAAACTAATTGTAAGTCACGCAAGGTGAGTCATGGTCTTTCGAAATTTGACAGCATCCATTGAAATGCAACCATTTCAATAGAGTTCTCTTCTACTACATCCCATACAAAAACATCGCAGATGTTGTAAATATTACTCAACAGGTTATCAGAGTCTGTCTGGTCCAAAACACCCCCCAGGTATCTATTATATACAGCAAGTGTTATCCTACCACCCAGCTGTTGGCAGACACTAACTTTTGTATGCCACACTTCAGTTTTTAAGAAGTTAACCAAAGCATTGAGTGTTTCTAGAAGCGACAGCATTAGTCTTTACAAGTACTTTCCCTCCCATGTAGAGATTTTGACTCGGAGTCTATGCACTATATCCCATTGTAGCACAGAGTAGTAACATTCACTATGTTTCTTGACATTACTAGTGTAATATTCCACTTTTATAACATCTTATTCAAGGATCCCAGAGAGCCATGAATTAAACCTCAAAACACCCATCACAGCAGGCTGTTTTTGCTGTACCTTCTGGATAAGTTAGCAGAGTGGCAGGATCATTTGGAGCGAAGCACACTCATAACACGTGCTCGTATTTGTGCTCAGACATGCTCCAAGAATGAAAAAGGTGCTTTCAAAATCAATGTAGTATTAATGAATTACATGTACTTATGTGCTCAGTATGATATGCAGTTTAAGAAGATACATTTTAGGCTTTCCTAAAGCACATCTACATAGATTGGCTAAGCTTCAGGTAAGGTATGTCGCATACTTTTTCCAATCCCTTATTGCAATGATCTATAAACACTATGAACCAAATCTCAATCTTGTGCAATCCCAGCTGACCCCAGAGGAGTTAAAGCAGAGACAATAAAGCACAGCAAGACCTATTCACACCTGTGAAACTTTAAGGCAGTCATTTCTAGGGAAAACAACTCATTGCATTTGCATTTGGCAGTGCAGAGTGGCTGACAAAGGGGAATGTGATGGCTGAGCAGGGATGAGGTTCACAAGGCTAGCTAGGAAAGGGGAGCAAACAGTTTTGCTAAAAAGAGCAAAAATCATTTGCACACTTGAGTCAGAGAGTAAAAAAGCTTTGAACTTGCATAGCAGGAAAATACACACACAATTGAGAAAAATGCTTTCACAGAGAGCAAAGTAGCTGATACAAAGCACAAGGAGGGGACAGGCAGGACTGCAAGGCTGGACAACGCGCACTCCGTATGGATGGCAGCACAGGCATCCCTCCTGGGGCTGTGGCGCATCGCCTGTTGGAGCGGGGAGACTGGGACAAGTGAAGGACAGAGGCAGGGCTGATAAACCCTCTACTCCTGCTGCTCCTAATGATCCTGCACAAGCCTTCCTTCAGTGTCTGAGCTGGGAAAGAGACCCTGGGGAGGTTGAAAAGAAATCAGTCTCAGCCTGCAGAGGTGGAGACAACTCAGTCTCCTGAATCTACGTGTAATTCCCTGTGTGGAAACACAGAACCGCTCGCTCTGACCGCGCTCAGCAAGGAGAAGTGAATTTAGCCCTGTAAGGACTTCCAGGATATGCTTAAGACACAATGCACATGAGGTTCCTGTCAACCAAACCTAAAGGTCTGTAACAGCACCCCCAGCACACAGCATGGCTCGGTGAGTGCCCATAATCCAATGTTGACTTAAGATTTTTTGATATGACTTAAAGCAACAAAGTCCAAGTTATGGCAAAGATGGACCTGCAACTCTTTAAATAATTGGTCAAAAGTATGTAAGGGAGAGGAAGAAAAAAATTAAGTGATTTCTCTGAGGACATTACACCTATCACATTGGTCACATTTAAGCTACAGACTTAGAGTCTAGATCCAGTTTTGTACTTGAAAAACTATTGTCACTTCTAAACACAGAAAGCAAATTTGAGGCAGTATGTTCGTGGCAACTTCTATTTCATTTAGTAACCTGTCCCATCTGACCTAAACTTGGATTTATGGAACCATTATTTCAACCATAAGAGCTGTGACTTCTACACTGCATGGGCTCATACAAGCCTTAATTGTAGAAAAAGAAAAACAACCCCAGAGACAGACTTGTCTTAGGACTAGTTTAAGAATGCTAGCCCTTGGAGAGGGACAATGGATATCATTTTATGTGGGCCAGAAAACCCTCTTGCACTTCTCAACGTGTCAAAAGACTCTGCCTGAGGAGGAAGAGATGTCTCAGGGACGGGATGACAGAACACCAGGCATGCCTTCACTGTGGCAAGAACTGCCTACTGCTGCTGAATATCTGGGGTAACAAACTGAACAGACAATTGCTTGTTTTATCCCATCAATATGAATTATCCCTATCGATGAGCACCTGAGAGCAAACCTAAACCAAGATGATCCAGAGCTCTGTGCACCCCTCCCCTCAAGCAGCTCCTCACCTCCCCGGGCACCAAAGCCGGCTGCCCCACGTCCTGCTCTCCTGCATCACTGGCAGCAGCAGTGGGTGACACTTGGGCATCTCTTCTCCTTAGAGAGGCACCGAGGAGTTCTCCCTCCTCAGCCTAGCTTTGGCTCGGCTTAGAAGGAGAGTCCAAGTGGCACAAGGAAAGGATTTTAGAACACGAAGAACATGTGAAAGGCAGTGCAAAGCATGAAGCAACCCCATGGAGTCACCAAACGTCCCAGCCTGCAAAGGATGATCAGGCTCCCAAGGAAACACAGCCTCTGGTCAAGGAACATTTCTCACCGCATCTGTTGGCAAGTCTCAAACTCCTAGCAAGAGAATAAGCACCAACTTGTTTTTTCTACAAGAAACAAGAGAATATATGTTGCAATTTTAAAGTTCACAACTAAGTACTTGTGCCTGGGGAAAAAGAACATAAGCACAAGGATTCATCAGTAGAGTTCTTGCTTGTTGTTTACTCCGGCTTAACACGCTGGGGTAGCCAGGAGGGATGTAACGTAGTCAAGTAGGTACAGAGTCACTGGTTCTGGGAACAATTCATGCATTATTTGATTTACAGTGGTAATCCCTTACTATTAAAGTCTGTTAATAGGAACAAAAGTATGCTCATAAATTTCCCAAATAGAATCAAACCCATCCATAAACATGAAACCAGAGAATAAGAGATGGATACAACATTTTAAATTTCAATTTCAAACCATGTTCAGCTTCCTCAGTTTCCCTTTCCCTTTAGTTTGGATTACAGATAAGGATGCAAACAATAAATAAGTTTATAGGAGAAAAGAGTAATTTTTAAAGCAGTCAGCTTCAAGAAATTATTATTTTTTGGAGCACTACTAGCTTTGCATGCATGCCATAACTCAGTTTAATAGGTTTTACCTCCAGTAAGTCACACAAATTATAATGCAGAAGGTATGATGTTAATGGGCTTGGGGCAGCCACTACAATGCAGTCAGTACACACAGTTCAAATCTGAGTGGCAAAAGCCACATTTGAGAATGTACAGATTTGCTTAACTTCATAAAATTCTGTCTTCCTTCCCTTTGCCATTGTGGTCATGAAAAGCCTACATCACCTGGGAAGGTATACCTGTGTCACATCATCCCATCTTCAGCAGCAAAAACGCACTTCCCTTCCTGCCTGTATTGATGACTGACGTGCAAAGAGCTCACAACACCTGCATAAGAAAGCCAGGTCCCGGGGAAATGTCCCCGTCCCTGCGTTCCTCAGCCACCCCCGCTCAGCACCCACAGCCTGGCGGGGGCTGCTGCTCACCCCGCCGCACGGTGGGCACGGGCATCAGCGGCACACGGCTCTTCTTCCCTGTCTGGTCCCTGCCGAAAACTGAGCCCAGATGCAGCAGGCAGGGCAGGGCTGTCCTCCAGATGAGAGAGCTCTTCGGGGAAGTGCGGGGTCTGTCTTGGTTCCACCCACCCCTCATGAGTCCAAGTCTTCTGGTTTGGCTTTTCTGCAGGAGAGTGATAACAAATCCCCAGCAGGAATCTCTCTGCTACCACCAGGTAAATTGCATCTGGAGATCAGCCTGTTTAAACTGATTCTTCCAGATGAGGTGTAAAGCGCACATCATCTGCTGTCACCACAGCTGCGAGGGCAGCCGGTTACGAGCACGTTCGTGTTCCCATTACGCTCCCCGTTGTGCTGGGAGTTTCTCCGCAGCCTACGCCCCAATCACCACGAGCACAAGGGCCATCCTGCACGTTTGCACTTCCATTTTCACTGCCTCGCCTCGCATTTGGGATGAATTTGAATGTTAATATCAGTTCCACAGGATAAAATACCAACTAATATTTCTTTGGCCTAGCAGAAACAGAGTTGATCTCTGGAAACACTGGCCTGAATCCGCGCAGCTCTGTGGTCTCGCTGAACGAGCGGAGGTGCATCTGGTCCAAATCAGCATCTGGCTGACGGAATGCTGCAGTCGATCAGACCGGTGCAGAGGCGAGCACTGCAGGGGACCAACAAGCTTTTCCATCTACTCCATCATATGGTACCAATTATCTCTCGGTACAGCATAAAACATAACAACAACCAGATTTAGGGCCAGTGTACTGCAACCTGTTTCTCCTGCTGCCTACTCCTTTATCAGTTCTGTCATTAAGCCCACAAAGTATTTGCTGCTTATATTTCCTCCTGCAGGGCAACAAGGAGCCAGGAGTGGCTTGCCACTATAAAGTGGCTATAACCTTGTTCATCGAATGGTGTTGCATTTTTAATGGGGCTTCAGTGACCAAGAATTGAGTGATGCATTACATCTCCCTGGCCTCTACCCTTCTAAGCTAGAGACGTGCAAACCCTTTGCTATCCTCTACGCGCACATCATCAAGTGCTTTCTTTCCAATGGCTCACTTGGCACTGAGCTGTAGGCATTAACGATAGCATTTTTATCTCCATCATCTGAAGAGCAGGTAGAACTAGGGGGAAGACAGGGACCTTCCCTCAAATTATAACCAAAATCTAGCAGGTTCTACAGGCTTGAGTCTGGGAACAATTTGACACCAGCCACTCACTCTCAGGGGCAGGACACGCGGCCATACATCTGATCCACTATCCCTTCGTAAGGATATGGGAAAGGGAAGAGTCTGGGAAAGGAGAAGAATAAGTCAAAAATTATTCAACACACAGGGTTCTGGGTGAGGCTAGAGCAGGTGGAGCCCACCAGCTCCATGCTGCACGCAGGAGTAGTTGGGCTAAACCAAAGTAAATCAGAGTTGACTCAGGTCTCAGCTGGATGCATGGCACTCCTGACATCAGCTCTGGCAGGTCACACCACCAGTAATGCCCAATGCAGACCATGGTTTCTTGCTCTTGGTCACTGGAATCCCAGTGACACCAAGGTGGTGGAAATCCTGCTCAGTGTATGCTGAAAAGCAGTAACAAATCTGGGGAGCATTCAGGAAATTATAGAGACACAGCTCTAGGCTGCTGCCATCAGCAAGATCCCAGAGGCACCAACAAGATATAAGATCACAAACAATCTGCAAAAATACGGGCTGATGAAAATTGCTTAGCTCCATGGAAGCTAAAGCGTTCAAATANTTTTTTTTTTTTTTGAGGAAAAGGTCCACAGGATTAAGAGGATTAAAGTGATGAACATGATATAAAAGAATGTCTTAAGTTGCTTAAGGCACAGCAGAGGTCTGAATTTGTGCAAGGTGGTTCAAACTAAGTGAGAACTGAACCAAACCATCAGCCCCAAACTGAAACAACCTAAAATAAAAGGATTTTTGTGGTTTCAGATGCCTTCTTTCTGCACCATTTTAAATTCCCTATCAAACGGCGGTGTTAGTTCCAGAAGATTCACTTATGCACATACACACACGGATCCAGTAAGCTGCTGCATCTTGTCTGTTCTTCAAAACATTCTCAACTTGACCATTTCCTTAGCCTAAGACAGTCTGGCCAACAGCCAACCTTAACCCTACTTGTGCTGTACAGGCATCATCCAGCTCACAACTCCCCTCTGCCTGATGCACACGCAGCCAAAAATAGTAAATAGTAAATGGGCTAACAGAGCTGAGGACACGTCAACTTTTCAATGTGCATAGGAGGCATCTTCAGATTAACTGTCACAGACTGACCATGGATCCACAGCTTTTAACCAGTACCCCTTCAGAGCTGTAAAGCCTATCACTCTAGTCAATACCACATAAGTTTTGACTGTAGCATAAATTGAATGAGCTTATAAATCAACAAAAAGACTGAAAAATACATCCTGCAAAGGAAAAACATTTCACCATGGCTACGAAATACATACCAAACGCATGAATCAATAGGAAAAAAGAAAGTGTGCAAAACAGAGCAGAGATGTAATGAAAGACACACAGGGGAACTGGAGTGGTCACCGTATCTGCCCCCTTACCCACACAGTCACGAGTGTCTATGACTCTGCAGTTGTAGCTGCCGGCTGGCTGATGGTATAAGGCAGGATTAGTAAAAGCTTTTATTACACCAACAGACATACACGGAAGAACCAGAAACAGCTGAGGGGACCCCAAGGCTTCTTCAGATGCATCAGACTCAGAAGCCTTGCCTATGCCAGCCTCTCTGGGTTTCTTTACCATGCATTTGGAAGTCCTCCACAACCTCATCTGCCAGCGCAAGCTTGTAGCACTATTAGAGAGCTTCTTCTAATGTTTAAGCTGAATCTTTCGTATTGGTATTTAAGCTCTTTATTTCTCGTCTTGTTCAGCATGAACTGTTCCTTTAAGTTTCACACAGCTGAAAACTGTTATCACATCCTCCTTCAGCCTTCTCCTTTTTTGGTTAAGAAGTTCTTTTTTTTTTTTTTTTCCCTCCCCAGTTTCCCTCACAACTCATGTCTCCCTGACCTGTGAGCACCCTCCTTGCTTCCCTCCCCTTCCTTCAGTACTCCAGCAGTACCTGCAGGGCATGTGCTCAGCATACAAGGGATCAAATGAAATGACTGCCCTCCCCACACAGCTGCCCTGCGGTGCTCACGGTATTGAAGGACACTGGAATGGTGATTTTGATTCGAGCAGAAAGTCCAGCCAGTGCCTTAACCTGGTATTAGCTCACAGAGGGTGAGGAACAGCTGTAGGCAAGGAGTGCAAGAACGGAACAAGCACACAGCAGTAATTTCCCTTCTACTCTCCTCATACCTCCAGCTGTGGCTCAGGCATTTCCAGAGGTATTACTTTGATAACTCTGGCTCTAATCCATGAATTTACCTAATCTCCTTTGAAAACAGGTATATCAGTATACTTAATGCACTGAAGCAATCCATTCTGCCACCTAATTACGTGCATCCAATTACGTGTTAAGAGGTACCTATCTTGTATATTTTGAATTTGCTTCCTGACAACTTCATTACATGTTCTCTAGTACATGTATTAGGACAGTGAGCCACCACGCCCAGTTCATCTCCTCTGTCATTCATGATTTTACAGATTCCTATCGGCTGTCTCTTTCCTGGACTGTGGAGTCACAGTCCATTCCATTTTTCGTCATTTGGAGGTCTCCGATTATCCTCGTACTCCTCTTACAGGTCTACTTTGTCCTTCAAGATCCAGGCCCCAATTAATGTAGACAATGACATAATCATGTCATCATGAGGTATCTATTTTTCTTAATAATTCTTCTCTGGTCCATTTGCTTTTCTGTGCACTGCTGAGCACCGAACTGAATGTCCTCTGTCGTTCTGCAAGGCAGTTACGCCCTATCTAGAAAACCTTCATCAGCTTCCTGCTTATGGAGCTAACGCTCTTGGTACTGGTGCCCCCACATATGACAGGGGCTGTGTACATGAATTCTGGACTCAAAAAGCACACCACCTTCTTCTGCCCTAGCCAGCATGCCTCACAGCACGCTGCCGGGGGTGGCATCCAGTCTCAGGTCTAAGCAATGAGGAATTCTCCACATTCACAGATAGTCTGCCCGAAGGTTAGCAGCCTCCAGCATTAGAAGTACAAGCATGGTTCTGAACTCTGCTCAAGTGAACTGAACAGAATTTGGCCCATCATTAGTTAGAAGTTCTTACGACTGACACTGGCTCTGTTGACCTGAACATGAGGTGCCACGTGAAAGCCCAGGAAAGGCATGACTCTAACAAAGTGGTATTTGGGGAAATTTGCACTCTCCATTATCAGCAAATTGCAGCACTACTTTGTTGCAACACAGTTTGCCACTATTTCCTCCAAGTGCTCTCTGTTGTGGTGAGACATTGCTCGGAAGTGCCTATCTTTTCATATTTTACCTCTTTTCTATACTAAATTTCCAGTTCAACAAATTCCTACATAACCAATGTAAAATTAGCTATGTATATTTAACTGTGTTAATATTTTCTAACATTTTCTTAGTATTTTCTAAACATTTTATTTGAAAAGTAAAAACAGATACATTTGAATGAGCCTTTATAGTGTGTGCGAATCACAGAAGTCCAGTAACCACCAGGTTTTTGATGGAGTGGTTTATGTAATATCTGAAATATTAACAAAGCTGTCCCCTGTGTAAGGAGCCAGACTGCATTTCTTTGAGCGTATTTAGAATGAGTCACATAAATCTCCTGTTCTGCACATGTGTCCCTACTCAAAGAATTTCCCTAAGAATGCTAGTTGCGGATTTCCAGGAAATTACAATAGTTTGAATGAATTTTGAAACAGTCACATGCTTAGAACATATCATAATAGGTACTTCAGAAAGGAAATGGAGCAATATATTTAAAAATATTCAGTGTATTGCATTTGATTAATGCAAGGTCACAGCATTCAGTGCTTCAAGCCAGATTGTTCACTCATGTTTCCATGGTATTTTTACGAAACAAAAGTTTTAATCAATAATTCTAGCAAATAACAATTTCAAATAGTAGACCTGACACTTATGCCATTATTTAGAAATTCCTGCAGAAACAAACTTTTAAAATATATATAGTTAAATCCCTTTTATGGGTAGAGCCTGCTTTTCACTTACTGACCATTGAAAAAGTAAACAGTTGATATTTGATGGAAGTTGCATAGTATTAGAAGGTGACATTTTAAGTGATTGCAAATTAATTTATTGAGTCAGTTCCTCTTTACTGTCAACATGGCCCATGAAGGGTTGGACTGTAAAGTGCTCATAATCACCGGCAAGTGGTTAGATGCAAACGTATTTGTGTTAAAGTAACCGACTGCTGCTCAGTGTAAGCAAGAGGCTTACAACCCAGCCGAAACAACTTTCCTTGAAAGAGCATCAAGGACCTATTCTGAAGTGTATTGCCCCCCCTGCCCCCCCGCTGTGCAGCCTCAGAAAAACTGACAAAAACAGCCTTCTTGCACTTAAAAACAAATACCTGCCCTTGATGAAAGCAGAAAATACTAAAGTAGCCCAGGGAAGTAGTGAGGTAGTATCCAACTCAAGTTGATGCACCAGGACCCTATTCTGCTGCTTTCAAGTAGCTTTTTTTTCAGGGATGGAATATGCTGCCCTGAGGTTCCTGAGCTGCTTCATCTCTGGTGTACATTGCAAGTCAACTGATTTTATAATGTCACATTAATGAGGAAGGAGACCCACATCTGCTCTAGACCAACCCAACAGGACAAGAAGGATGTTTAAGTACTAGCATGTGCTACAAATCCCTTTCTGTGCTTCCACATATGGCCATGAGGCCAAGTCCAGCCCATGGAGCGTGTACTCTGCTGCATTCAGCTCTGCAAGACCACAGCTCCACAAGGCACAGCCTGGGGCTGGGCCACAGCAGGAGCAAGGCAGAAGGCACATTCCCCTGCCTGCCTGCCCTACAGACATGCCCGCAGGTATCCGCAGCCCTCGCCAGCAGCCCCGGCTCTTTAGCTCATGCTGTGACAGGTCTTGCCCTCTTCTGGAGGGCTATGGTTTTATACCGTGCATGAGATGCAAAAGGCAATCCTCACAGTAACTTTCCTGGGAGCCTGGGATAGGTGAAGGCTGCACTATATCCCTGAAGGAGAACAAAAGTCCTGGAAGATTTCAAAATACTGCAATTTGTGAATGACGTTATTTTATAAAACTTACTTTCCTCCCCATTCACGAGCTCTGTGCTACAGGATCTTTGTTACCCATTTGCTTGAATCCTGTGATGAAATTCAATGTTGTGTTAAAGTTGTAATCTGAAAGGCTCAGGCCTCTTACCTTCAATAACACAGTGGTCAGGGATAGGAATTTTCCTCCCCATCTCCATGGCGTATGCTTTCACTTTACCCAGGTTTTCCTTCAAGTGCAAGTAGAGCTTGTCTTGGTATTCCACAGGGCTCTTCACCATCTCTGCACTTTCTTCATGGGCATTTTCTCTAGCAGGTTTTGGCAAATTTTCTGATTCTGCATAATCGATTCTTTGGTGTGAAACCAAAGAATTTCCCAGTTGCATTTCTTCAGTATCAATACTAAAAGGTAACCTGTCATTTTCTTGGCTAATGTAGATCTCTGTGAAGGAGATACCAGCAGTTATGTCCCCATTCTCATCTTGTCCACCGTCCGAGTTTACCCCCTTCGTGCGGACTGCATGCAAAGCAAGGCTTTTGGACCTGGAAGGCAAGAAAGGAAAGGAGAAGTGTTCTGGAATCGAGGTAAGGTGGAACACAACACGCTGAGCAATGACACAGAGAAATTATTTGAACATGTGCTCCTCAGAGTTACCTTTACACAGTCAGTTCAGAGAGTGGAGTGCAGGGCTAGATTAGCCAGAGGCAAATACCTTCTGATAAACATGCATTTCAAAAGCAAAATGCAAGCCAGTTTTAATAAGCAAATGAAACTAAATAATATCCATGTATCAAAACATCTGCATGCCATGGAAGAAGCCAGCCAACCTATCTGCAAGGAACTTATAACCCCAGCACTGCAGCATATGCAGTATTGATCACATCATAAAAATGCCATCCAACAGAGATTTAACTGAACCAAACCTGAACCAAGATTCAGCCTCCACTTCTTCACTGCCCCATACTTATAAGCTGAACATAAAATTAAAGTCTCCATAAGAGCAAGCAGGCTAGAAGTGAAGTGCCTGAAAGCACACACGCAGAGGTGACGCTTGTTTGCAAGGACAGGTGGGGACAAATGCTGTGACGGCACACAAGTGTCCGTGCCCTTGTCAGAGCTTCAGGAGAAGAGGCGATGTCCCAGTTTTCCCACTGCTGCAGTTACCTTTGCTGTTGGGTTTATGGCAGAGCCTATGCAAGAAATATTGGAGCGGGAAGAGAAAGCCTTGGCTGTGAACCTGTGGAGCACATATAGCCAAAGAACTTTGTGGGTGCTGGCGACTGTCTGAGAGGGCCCTCACCTCATCCAGGTCCCAGGAGAATCACGCTCATCCCACCACAGAGCATGGGCAGAACCACCAACATAGAATTTGATATATACGGTCAGCGGTAATACCCAGGAGAGGTCTCCATATCTTCCTCTCTACAATTATCTGTATGTAAACACTTTCCTGTCCTTCCTGCTATTTTAGGGCACAGAACAGATTAAGTAAACTTAGAAAAATTTCACCAGTTTCTAAATTCACAGATATGAGACTTGGTTAAAATTAGACTTACGATGCCTATAGGTATCATGCAAGCAGACCAATTTCTCAATGTTTGGATAAAGTTTTATTACAGAACTGATATTCACAAAAACCACTCAAGCATTTTACAGAACCATACCTGTTAAATCTCATATCCTTCCTTTCTTCTTTAGAAACCTGCCCTAAACTGTATCTTCTCACTGAGCCAGGAGTACTGTTGTTATTTATTTTTTCTTCAAAAGCCTGTATCTTAACTTGAAGCTTTTCATCTTCTTCATTTCCATTCATAACAGATTTTAAATCATCCAGTGGTACAGGAGATTCTGTTTCAGTATCATTTTCTGTCCTAAGAAAGTAGAAAGCAGAGATTTAGCTCTAGCGCACTTTGCTGCTAGTGATGCTGACACTGCATTTCCACCCTTGACCCCCTGTTACGTGTCTGGTAAAATAATTATGTTTCAGCAGAGATTGTCTTAGAGGTTGATTAATCATTTTCAGAAACATCTTCTAGATCAATGTCTCTGTCAGATGGATCAGAAACACTGAACATCTCTGACAACACTGGATTAGAAACTGCATGTGCTGCATCTGCATAAGCAAAAAACCTCTTTTCCTGATAGTCCCATAGGGAAAAGTTTTTCAGCTGAACTTAAACCATTCTTTCAAGCTTGCTAAACAGTGACTTATTACATTATTTTCATAAACCAGAAGTAGAGCTAATTGCAGAGTTTACAGAGGTCTGTGGTTTCAAAAGTTTGACAAAAGCACATGCAGTTTGTACTGACTTAATGTACTCAGAGTAAGAAAAAAATATTTTTAAACACAGTACATGGAAAGAAACAGGCTCAGGAAAAGTTCTAAGTAATGGGACAAGTTCAGCAAAAGAGGAAGAAAATTAAGAGTTAAAATGAACTTGTAGGACTGCAGGACAAGCTATTTTAAATTTGATTGGTACATTAGCCTTAGAATAGGTAATCTTTTAAAGTAAAATTCAAAGATAACTTTAACACACATTGGAGGGAAGCTGTTAATCTTAGGGGACAAAGGGAAATCTGCCGTCAAATATACTGCCAGTAAGAATGGGCTTTCTAGTGATTAAAACGTCCTCTGAAAACGTCTTTGGTTGGAGGCCCGGCGGTGCTGCTGAAGAGGCAGCGGCACTGCCAGCCTAAGCCCCACAGTGCGAAGGAAACCCTTCGCAGGACAGTCCCAGGATGAAACTCCACCATCCGAGGGCAAGGGGAGGCACCAAGGCATCAACCTTGCCCCAGGCACAGCTGTTCCCCCACCAAAGCCGTGTTTCCTGCAATAAGGTTTCCACTCCGAGAGCTGGATTCACAAAAAGAGTGCTCCTGAAAATGGAGTTTGCTGGGTTCCCACACTGCTCACAGCCTGCAGTGAGACTCACGACCTCCGAATACTGGGCTGTTCTCCAGCAACCGAAACCTCCGGTATTGTGCTGGTTCCCAGGATGGCAAATGGCACGCTGTCCCTCCCAGACCCCAGCTTTGTGCAGCCACAGGGCCACAACCATTCCGAGGTAACGCAGGCAAGAATGAACTACCACATCCTTCACGTGTTCAGAGGTGAAACCAGCCTGACCTGTACAGTGTTCAGAAACTCTGCAACCAGAATCAGAAACCTCCTAGAGAATTAAGGGATATTTGGTAACCTTTACCTTTAAAATTCTATCCATAGTTCTAAAATAAGCTCATTTTGTCTCTGACCCCACTTTTTTTTTTTTCCCCTTCTTCTTTCTTTCTGCCCCCCATTAGAAGCAAACATCTGAATGGCTAAATCTGTGAAATACAGATGTCAAAAGCTACAAACGAGAATTTTAAACACACCACTTCCAAAGCAACAGCGTCTCAACAAATCATGCTCACAGTCCGGAAGCCTATTAAGAACTCCCAAATCCAAATACTGTGAATTACCAAGTGAGGAAACAAAGCATGTCTGGAGGAAAGAAAAAAAGAAAAAAAAAGAAAAAAAAGAACACAAACAACTGAATACTGCATCAGAAAATGCACTTTTTCCATTTGTTTTGATAAAGGCAGTTCAGGATATTTCTTAAGGGAGTTGGCAAGTTTTGTCCTGTTTTGTTTTTACTTTACGCAATATCTCATAATATATTAACACTGCTGAACATCTTGGAAAAAAAGTACTCTTTTTCTAATAAAGAACCACGGTATGACCTTTGCTAACAAACCTTTCTGGAGATGTGGGACAAGATTTAAATTCATTACAAAACTGTCACTCCAACAGCTCTCTCAACACTGCTCTCGTTGTGGGAAGCAAGCACTAAGGAAAACATCTGATACGTACATACACGCATATAGAGCCCTCTGGCTACAGAGCGGGGACGGATGGACTGATGGGGTTTATGAATGACAGACCCGAGCCAGCAAGCCTTGATGAAGCTTGGAAATAAGAATGGACTTTCGTAACAGCACCTTTTTTTTTTTGCAGTATTCTCCAGTTGAACTCCAATGGCTTTGTGAAGGAAACACAAGAAAATGCTTCCGCTAAAGAAATGTACCGATGCATTCTATTTGCCACACGCACAGCAGCAGTAAGTTAGTAAATACAGAGCTCATCACTGGTCCTCAAACCCCACCTTGGATTTGACGTGGCTGACACCCAGGATTTCAAGCAACTGCAAGCGCTGCTGGCTGCGGGGATGTCGTGCAGCGCTGGGTCCTCGGCATGCCCCGGGGGCACCACGGGCTCGCTCACGCATGTGTACCAGCTTCACACTTGCATCGATTTCCAGGAAGCCAAAAGCATGTACCCCAAGAGAAACGTTCGGTGAAGCCTCCACCCCACGCCCAACGGGATGCCTGGCAGGCCTTCCTGCTGGCCTCCCCTTGCAGCTACAGTAAAATAAACTATTGTTTGAAATCTTGGCAAAAGGCATTTAGTACATTGCTGAGGTTGCTGCAGTAGGATCAGCTTACACCAAAGCTCGGACTGTTTCAAGAGGAAAAGGATGCACAAACCTACAGTGAATCATAAGGACCTTGCTTGCAAAGACCTCGATGGTGCCATGCTCCTCATTTTTTCCACTGCTTTTAAATTCTCTTTAGACAGTTATAGAAAGACACCTAAATATACAGGTCAGTGAGTCAAGAGCGATACATTAATTTGAAGAATATTTCTCCAGACCACCAACACTATTATCAGCATTAAGTCAGGTGCTTAAAATGGGAGGAAGAAGCACACACAAATAGAAACTGCTAAAAATACACTGAGATGGGATTGCTTCCAGGATTCAACTCTGTTTGGAAGTAACATGAATGGATCAAGCGCAGGTCCTTGTGGTTCATCAATGTACAGACAATCACCTCCTTAAATATGACGGAAGTGCAGCTTTGAAGAAGGCAAGTGGTAGATAGCGTAGGGCAGACAAAAATGGACTACTTGTCAGAGCCAGCAGAATCTGGAGACCTCCGGCTTACAGTTAGGAAGCCTACTAAGAGCTTCCAAATATTGCTAGTAACCAATTACGGAAACATAATCAGCCAGATAATGTTCAAGGCTGAGGTGCTACATGGAGCTGGAGACTGCATCCTCAGACATGTCAAATACAAGGCAGCTCACAGCCTCAGCACTCGGAGGTGTTAATGGTGGAATTAAAACACATGAAAGTCTTAGACACTATTGCAGTTCTCTTCACCACTACAAGTGTTGATTTAAGGACAAATACTGTAGAAAATGAAAGGCAAATGAATGGTAAATGAATGCTAAGTAATGCCATGTGCTAGACCTATCCTCTCTTTGAAGGAGAAAAGAATTTCAGCCAGCCACTAAACTGAGCAGCACTGGTATAGTCTGTTATGCTCAGTTCTTACCCAGCACGATGGCTTGGAAGCATCATTAAGTTTTCTTTCTGCCTTTTCTTGCCTTCTTTTAATTGACCATGCTACACTTGTAGGTTGAATCAGTCCATTAAGACTCTGTACGTGTTCTTAAAAAGCCCCTCTGAGACTGAATAACTTGCAATTTTGCGACAGTGAGGGGCAACAGAGCATCGCATGGTTTTAATTATACTCTCCACTAAATGCATGTAAAATTCCCAGTGTCAAACAACTCCAAGCCAGCCATCACTCTGAAGAACTCAGTTTCCTCTTATGTAAACACATGATTCTGGAAGGAATGGTTATAATCCAGCAACACGTTTTAAAACCCTGTTTTCCTTTCACAGCACAAATACTCTGGATTGCTGCTCTTTAAAAAAAAAGTGCTGCAGCTCAGAAACTGCAGCAGGTCTGCAGCCAGGAGTGGATTTCCACATCGATCTCTGGATCGTTCCCACTTAACATTAGTACAAGTCAGAAGAAACCCTGCATAAATCAGTAGAGAGCTCTCATTTTAGCCTTAACTGCTGCTCCATACTTGTTCTTGTCTGACTTAGCTGATACTATTCTTGATATAGGCCTGAAACATAAAACCAAATAACAACTGAAAAGTGTAATTGCGAAAAATCTGTTTCACTCTGCTCGCTCACTGACATGCTGAGTTAACATGATGGACCCCAGCAGCCAGCCTGCAGGGACGGGCGGGTGTGTGTGTCACAGGTGATGAGAGATGATACAGGAGAAATCTTTTCAGAAAGTTTGGTTTGAAAGGGTCCAGCGTAGCAACTGGTCCAGGAAAGCCATGTGCGAGGCAGACACCACTCCTTGTCACCCAGAACAGCATCAGGAACAGGTTTTTGTTCCCATTGCTTCCGACCACACTCACACCCACCTTGTGTTGAAAGCGCCTGTATCGCATGGGCTGTCCTGTCTCCTAAAAGCAGCAATTTATCCCCAGGAATGTTAAAAACTGATAGTAACAACAAAAACTGTGGGGGAACTTGTGTTGTAAGTTCCTTCCACTGCAGACATAAGGCCAAACTCTGTCCTCCCTCCTCCTCCCCCAGGCTCCACACAAAAAACAGTATTCTGCATCTGTAACCATGCATATACACAGATGAAGCAGCTTCTACTCCCCAGCAAAGCAAGTCCTTAACAAAGGGGAATTTTACAGACAAGTGGGGAAACATGGCAATAACATCTTAATTAAAACCTTTTCCTGTTTTTTTTTTTTTTGATCAGTTCCAGTGATAAACATCAGGCACAGAAGATAATAAGGAATAGATAATCACAGCATTTTAGCAAACAAAGTAATTTTTCTACCATAAATCAAGTGACCAATCCTGGGCTGCAAGAATAATTATTATGCTTTATTACTGAAACATCAATTCCTGTCCTGTTTCATTATAGTTCCCATAACACGTGACATTCTTCTGGTCCCCTTCACTGTGACAGCTTGCATACTCTTTTTTGGAGTTGAACTTGACTAGTTTGAAACACACGTACATTATTTCACGCTCACTTAGTTAATTCCACTTAAGCTTTTTCACTGTCTTCAGTAAAACTTTTCACAAAGTCAGTTCTGAGGGCTCTATTTCAGCAGACTTCTGCCACCGGGTGAAGTTTGCACATTTCTTACAGCCTTGTAAAATGAGTGACTATATCGGGGTTCCTCTCCTTTCTTCATTTTTAACTCTCCAGGATACCAATTAATTGTTTCTCGAATGACCTCAATGTTTTGGCTCCAACTCTACAAGTCTGTCTCCAAGGCTATCCTTCATGGTTATGAGTTTTCTGACATCTGTGTTAAATTTTATATCACAGGATTACTATTCCTTTGTGACCTCTTGACCTATTTCAGCATACACAATGCTAATTATGTCTCTCCCTAATTAAAAGTGACTACTACCAGATATTTAAATAACACTTATATTCTTGTTGTGACAAATGTAGCAGTGCTCCCAATGCTTTAATCTTAGGATACAAATTTAAAGAAGCTGACTGCTCAGAACATTTTTGTACAAGCTTGGGAATATTTTTTCAGACTTCTTTAGCAAACCTTTGCCACAGAGCTGTGCCAGTCATTGTTCTCCTCAGCTTCAGTAGTTATCTTCTAGAATAAACTCAATGATAATTGTGTAGCCTGACATCACCGATTTATTTTTAACGGAAGCTATTTAGATTGCCTTAGTCTACTTATCTGGGATGTGGCTTTCTTTCTGTTCTTTTGCAAGTGCTAAGCATGAACAGCTTCTTTATTCTCCAGTGCCAGATGACGCAGTTGCTGTTGTGTGGTGTCTGGAGGCCATTCTGCCCAGTAGCACGCATCTGGCATTTGCACTGCACCTAGGCTCTTACTGACACCCTGTAACTATGAATTTCAGCTTTAGTGTCGATCGCCCTTATGCTTGCACTTGAAGTGCATGCCTCAAGTTACTTCTACAAGTAGGGACGTTCTCCACCAGGTGTCTGTAAACTGTTCTGTACACTTACCTGACCCTATAAATAACACAATCCAATAGCTGAGTATATATTGGAATGATACATGAGGGATATCAAGATCAATTTGAAAATGGCAATGTAGCAACTTACAGAAACTGCCGTACAGCTTATTTTCAGCTGGATGTTCATTCACTGTAACTTGAATATATTTAATATAAATTCATACTGCCTCGCACAGCCACAGAGACAGCCCTTGATCACACAAAAACTAGCTTTACCTGGCTGCTGACCCATTATCGTTCTCTAGCTGTCGGACTAGGAGTTTGGCTATGGCAGTGAAACTGTTGCTCATGCGGTAGATATCTCTGCTCTGGGTGCCCAGGATGCTGGAGAAGGCATCAGTGAGACTCTTAATTTCCAGCAAAAGGATGTGGTGAAATGAGTGCTCCATGTTGGCCAGCTGGTTCACCAAATACATCAGGCACATCCTGGCTCGCTCCTAGACAACATAAGGAGATTAAAAACAAAACAAAACATCAAAACAAAACAAAAAAACAGTTTTAAACAAATGAATTCAACATTTGCTTGTGCAAGGGTGGCTTGTGTGCATGCTGCTGATTAAAACATTGTCACTAGGGAACAGTGGCTACCCCACAACAACTAACAAAAAGGCAGCTGCATCAAAAGCACAGTTCACTTTTTTGTGTGCTGTCAATGTTACATTTATTCTTGGTGCTACCTAACCTGGCCTAACTTCAATATACCTTGTCTGCTCCTCAACCCAGAGACAGAGTCTGCAAAGACTCTTTGGAGGGCCCTGCGTTGCTCTAGAGCAGTAGATCAGCCTGGTTCACTGATCAGAGCACTAGCAGCAGACTTGGCTCCCATTTCTTCTTTGATGAGCCCTGTGAGCCTGGCCATGCTACCTCACCTGCCCATACCCCAGTTTCCATGCTTTTTTTTTTTTTTTTCCTCTTCTTTTTCCTCCCTCCTCATCCTTCTGTCTCCTGTGCTGTTTGTGGCAGGCAAACTCATGCTCAAGTACACCCACCTCAGCGGGGAGCAGACCCTGTGGCTCAGGGCTGCACTGCACAACACATGACTGATTCCATTTGTGCTTTGTTACAGCCTCATTGCATTAATGGGCTAATTTCCAGATTATTGCCTTGTCCATGCAGTCCACAACTGCAAACACTCAAAAGTCACCAGGCAGTTACAGTGAGCTCTGCGCATGCCACCAGCTGTCACAAGTACATAGCCAGGAGCAAATATCTATTTTTCCAGAACACAAAAATGTTTCCCAATCACGACTTCCTTTCTGGATCTGTTGGGTGTTGCTGATTTGCTATATTTAGCACTCTCACCCAAGACACTGTCTTCACCAGTGCTCCCCAGACCGAGCTGGACTCCTGCAACACAGCGTCCTGCAGAGGATGGCCGGGGACCATTAGCACCCCTCCCAGGCACAGGACTAACGGCGAGGGGTTAAAGTACCTCGTAAATCACAGGGGCTCTCTCCTTTCATTGCAGTGCATTTAGCAGCAACAGTCAGATGAGACCTGTGACTAACACTGCAACAAAGAGGAGTTTAAAATGAGATTTCGTTTCAAGATCTCATCACACTTGATAAGCCGCTGTCTGGCAGTTGTATCAATCACTGCCAACACGCTGGAAGTCTGATATGCCCTCCGTAGCCAAAGTTTTGCTGGTCAATTTATCAGCAAGATCACATCCCCCACAAATTAGGATTAAAGGGGCTGCTTCAGATCGTAATGTAAAAAAATGCAAATATTTTCTAACAGATGTGTTATCATCTCTGCTTGGCAAACGCATACAATTCCATTTCCAACTATTTCTGTATGCATGTGTGCAAGTTCTCATACTAAAATACAAACGCTCTACGTGAAGAAATGCATGAGGGCTTCTTTGTTTTGTTATAATTGTCCTAGGTGTATTAGGTTCCACCACCCTAAAAGTACCTAAGTGGTAAAAGCAGCAAAGAGAGAAGCAATTAACTCAGAAGCTCATATCAGATCCTCCATTGGGATAACACGACATGACTCCCCTGAGTGAAACTCACTTTGTACTCAGCAGATCATTACAGAAACTGGGAGATGTTTTGCTCTTAAAACCTGTGCTGAAATACAAGCAAAGGCACTTTAGGAAAATAAAATAAAATCTCTTCTTCCCAAGTATTGGCAGAAAAAGAGGGGAAGCTATGTGCCATATACATCCTCCCAACACTACAGGGCAATAGCATTATTGCCTCAGATTTCAGAAGAAACTCCAAATTCTTCTGGGACTGTGTAACAGGAGAGAAAACACTGCTGAAGATTTAATTCCAAGGGTAGCTGGGCCATAAAAATACATGGAAGACTTTGGCAGAACATTGCCCAAGTATCACGAGTTAGACACTTTTTGAAATAAGTTGACTATTTCTTCAAACACAAGAAGATCGGCTACACCGTGCCATGACAGAGATAAACGAGCAAAGCTTATCAGACAAATTGCTTCCCTTCAGCCTTATGCGGAAAAACTACAGATACCTCTTTGGATGGGCTGGGATGGTGTGACAGAATGAGCTTTTTTCTCAATGGTTTGAAAGAGGTTGACTTTTCGGTAAATATTCACTAGCTTATTTGGAAGACATTCCTCCCTCCAAGAGATAAACACAGGCTCAATTAACATTTAAAACACATTTTTGTTTCCTAAACAAACTGTGCAGCAGACGTAACTGGAAGAAGTTTTGACCGTTTTCATGTCACTTTGATCCAGCTGGAATGTCTCCAGCCATGCTGAAATGCTGCTACCCGCCTGGAGTGAGGTAAAAGAACAATAAACTCCAGCGAGTAATATAATACGTAACTGTTATACAAAACAAAATTACAGCAAAATAGCTCAACATGAAAGCAGTTGTTATATCTCTGCCACAATTTTTATCCAAAAAATTTCAGAAAGTCTGTTTGGACATACAAAACCCATTGTTATTTCAACTGTGTTTGTTTTCTGTATTCGTGTGTTTTATCACAAGCATCTCTCGCATTTTATGGCACTACCTCTGCCAGTAGGTAAAGATCTAAAATACAGGCAACAAGGTGTGGCAAAGTATTTTGCTGTACCTTAAACTCAGACTCAGGAGACTACAAAAGAGCCCACAAGGATTTCAGAAGAAACTCCGATTTCCAATTGGTTCAAAACATGCAGTTACTGGAAAAAAAAAAATCCAGCTGACCTGTGCCCCAAGATGGTGTTTTGCTTTGCACAAATTTATGGTCAAGGGACAAGTTACGATTTCAGCTTCACCCACGAGACTCTCCCTGACACCAGCAGAAGTGGTGCATATAAACAAGGGGGAACCTCTAAAATAAAGGGATCTGTTTTCAGCCAAACCTCTCATCTCTCCAGGGGTCTGTCCGAACTGCCAAGGGGGAGAGTGCAGCTCAGTGAAAGCACACGAGCTTGCTTCTAGAAGCCAGCAGAAGGCATTTTCTGCTCATATTCGCAATCTCTATTATAAAGGACCAGTCCCCAATCCTCGCCACCTCTTTTCACCTAGTAAACCTCCCAATGAAATAAAATACCAACAAATAAAATTCCAGCACTACCATTATCATTTCATTTCTCACTTGCTTTACTTGGCTGGGACAAGGCTTGCAGATTCATGTCCACAAGTAACAGCTCATACTGCATCTGCAGCACAGCTCCATTACGGGAAAAGGAAGAGGGGGAGAAGTGACAGCAGACATGTTCAGGGAGGCATCACCGTGGCAGGCTGAGATAAGAGGCAACCACCAGCACGCACGCGTGTGCAAGGAGCACTTTGCTGCTCACACATTTCTACTGGACCTGATCTACACAAATTAACTGGTTGCAGTAACGCTGGTAACTGAGCAGTTCCATTTACATCTGAGTATTACTTTAATACTTTCTTGCGGGTACACATTTTTATCTGCTGAACCTTTAAGATCAGCCCAGCTTTTATGATGCCAGATGTGTTTCTGCTTATTTTATCGCAGGCTGAGCATCTGCATTGCAGTGGGTGATGCCCTACACATCAGTGAAATCCACAAGGCACTCAAAAAGGCTCCCCCCCCACCCTCCCCTCTTTCAAGGTGCCCAACCTGCACAGGAGCACCCACTGACAGCACCTGTCCCCTTGCTCACGAGAGGGTGGGGGCAAAATCTGCAAAAGGAACAGCCAGAGTAAAGCAAAAAAAGAAAGCTTTACAGGGGAAGAGGAGACCTGTGTGAGATCCACTGTGTTACGGAACACGCAAGAGTGCCAGGGACCTGTTGGTCTCTGGGTCCGGTCTCCTGCAAACCCAGGCAATGTGTCTGCACCAGTGAACATCCCTCCAAAGTAGCTCCTTATACCCCTCCAACAAAACTGTGGGTCACAAAGCACTCAAGCTCCCTAAAATAAAATAAAATAAAAATGTAGGATGAAAAAACAAAAGTCACATCTTCTAGGTGTGAGAAAGACCATCAGCTACAACGCTGGTGAAGGAAGAGGGAACCCATTAGGTGAAACCATCCAGGCCAGGATGTGGGGACACAAACCACATCCCACATCATGGAGGAGGCAAAAACCCCATCAAACACTCTGAACAGCAACTTGCTGTGGCTGCAGGCGACGCCGAGCCACCACCTGAGCACATCTGAGGGCTCCTTCTGCGCTGCTTACAGCGGTTTTCACAAAGCATATAACCTGCGCACAGGCGACAGGACCCAGCAGTGAGCCCTGCGGGACCGCTCTGCAGCCCCCTGAGTATGGTCCCACGGTCATCTCAGAAATAAGCCCAAGGCACCGGAGCAAGCGGCCACATACGGAAATGCATTCCTTTGCTTAGCCCAGCCATTAGAAACTACGTCCACATTTCAGTCAGGGCAGATCTTCCATTGTTTGGACATCTTTTTAGAAAGCAAAACAAGGAGACTAGAGGAGCGAGCCATCTCACATTGGAGAGTTCACCTCTGCCACCCTTTGCATGCTGCTTTTATAAATGTTTTTCGGTATCTAGTGAAAGGTCTCCCAGGTGTCACTAAAGCAGAGCCCACTACAAACAAGCCAAGCACATGCCCACCTCTCCAAACAAGCACTGCTTGCAGCGCAGAGCCGGGCTGGAACTCAACCCGTGGCTAAGCAAGCAGCCTGCAGCCTCTCAGACAAATAAGACGTATGGCATGGGACATCATGGCTGTTACTTGACACTTAAAGAGCGAGCTTGAAGATTAATTATTCCATGTAGGTTTGGCCCAGGCTGCACATGTAAAACTTGAACGCTACATGTATCTGCACAAACCAAGGGATTAAAAAAATATAAGAAAGTGTTCTGCAAATTGTTTCCTTGTAAACTTTACACTAGTCTGTAATTTCCAATAACATACAAAATACAACATGGCCAGGTGGTTGCTTGCTTATTCTTGGTATAAATCAAAGAATAAGTAAATAAACTCATAATAAATTCTGTCCCTTTTAAGTAGGGGAACACAGCAGAAAAGCAGCCTCAGACACTCACATGGGACGAGCTGGTTCAACATGCTAAAACACAGAATCAGAACTAAACCCTTGAGTTCTAATCCCAGCTGTGCTCATTCGAAGATTAACCAGTTACAAACTGTAAAGCTTTTAGGAGTTCTTAACTCCGAAGTACTGAATGTAGAAATAAACATCACGTGCTGCAGTTCTTATAAAGGTAAATTTTACTGGGGTGATGTAAGTAAACAAGGAGAGAACAGCAAATTTCATTTGGCTTAGTCTTCAATGTGATTTTGGCCTTTCTGCCTTTTTTTTTTAAAAAAAAAAAACCAACACATCAACAGAAACAAGATTTACAAAGCTAAACCAAATGTGTTTTAATTCCTACAAGACAAATTTTATACTAAATGAATATAAAGCTCAACATCAGTAGGAATAGCAAGTGTAGAGTCCTCCTGTGCTGTACCCAGCCATCAGACACCTGCCACCCAGCCACTACATCCTCTGAAGTAGTACCAACCATTTTGGATCAGCCTTACTGCAACAAGGGAAAAATCAAAGAGAAAAGTGATCTCTGCCTACGTATTTAATTCTATTCGTTACCAATTGAAAGAGACATCTTTAGCATGAACTGTGTTAAAGAATATACAAACACGATCTGTATTGAGAACAGATATGCATATAAATGCTGTCTTTTGTTGCCTCCAAAAGCAGAGGTATGATTTAACTACCAATTTATCTGCAAAAACAGTTACAATACATAGCTTCACGTGTAAATAGGGTGAGTATCGGGCACAATGGTTTCGTAGGGAGGTGGCCCCTCTTGCACAACGTTCACGCGTGCAGTGAAGGGGAGCAGAGAGGTGCTGTGCCCTGACCTTCAGCTCCTCCACGTAGGTCCTCCTGCCTGCGACCTGCTCCACAGCATCCATTTAAGCTAGTGCAGCTGTCTCATCTAAGAGCATTATTGAGACAATTCTGAATTATTAAAATGCATGTGCAAAAGAAAGCCTCCCCTTAAACTTCCCTGCATTTCTGACGTCTTACTTTATCTTCAGCCACATGTTAACAAGGCACAACGCAGCCCGATGCCATACAGTGGGTTTGCCCACTTTAAGTCCCATCTTACACATACAGCTGGTGTTGACTAGACAGCACGCAGGAGCAGCAGCCATACGACACGTGAGCATATCCACACAGAACGTTGCAATGCTGCCCTGCATCATGCCACCTGTCCCCAGCAGCTCCAACCCCTGCCCACGAGGCCCCAGGCAGGAACCCCACCTCCCAGGGGAGGCTTAAAACCTTGAAGATAGTCACTGAGTGCAGCCTACATACATAGGACTGACTTCTCTTGGCTTTATGGAGACAAACTCTAGTTGATTTGGTGCAAGGATCACTGAAAGGACAAGGAAACAGCAGGATTCAGCTCTGCTGAACTAAATTATCCAGGTTACACTATGGCAGACATCAGTGCCACACTTCAGCAAATGGTTAGATTTATTACCTACTACTCATTTTCCAGCTATATAATCAAGTTTTATCACAGCCATAAAAGTTTGAATTATTTAGCAGAAACTCTATGAATTCAGCAGAACATTATTTTTGCCTTCACAAAACCATGATTTGAGGCAGAAGGAAAACATCTATTACTAGTTGTGAAAGACATAAAAAAATCTTATTTTCATTCCCAGTTATAAGCTTATCTTATTAAAAATCACAGTAAATCACAAATAAGTCTAGCCAGGTTGGTGTCCTCAGGACACTCGAGGTTCTGAGCAATCCGGCAGTTTGCAAGCTCATGGTGGTCATCTCCCTCAGGCTGTATTTGTAGGAGCTGGGGATGGCAGCGAGGTAAGAGGGATCTCCTTGGGGTCTATGGCATTTCTGAGTCCCAACAGGACAGGGCTAACAGCGGCACTTTGTAAGCAGCATCCCTCGCTGCTGGGGCTACGGGGAGCTGCGGGCTGCTGGTGGGAGCTAGGCTTTTGGTGAGGGCGGAGAGGCTGGGACCCGAGTGCTGCCCAGCAGTGCCTGTACGCGCGCGCGCGCGCTGTTTGAGTCTGTTCGTAGCACCTGGATTAGATGAACATCACTTCCCCATCCAGACTGCACAGTTACAGAAGCAAAAACTCCAGTGCAAATTTGTTACTCAGTCACAAAACTCATTACACAATTTTTAGGAGTTTGTCACTGTAAATCCTTTTAAGACACAATGTTCCCACTGGGTCAGATCCTAAACCCAGTTAACTGAAAATGTTCCTGTGATGAGGCTTGAGCCCAGAATCACTGCTGTGCACTTTCATTATAAAGACATTTGTCAGAAGCATTCAATTAACTATGGCTACAAGTCCAAAACGGCTGGATTACACTATATTAGGAAGTTCATATTTGACTGCATGGTTACAATGTTCCTGAAGGCTATATGCATCTAAAATTCAGTATCATACCAAGGGTTTGCAAAATACTTCTTTTCCTTTTCTTTGCCTTTCATTTCACTTATAGGTACTGCAGTCGAACTTTGCCAAGCCCCTGGGATAATGACAATTCTGTACATTTATCAGATAGCTTTTTTTAGCCTTTCCACGAATAGACAATTCATAGAAACAGAACAAACATGCACAGACCAGATGCACAGTTAATAACAATAATTTAGCTATTTATCTTTACAGTTAAAATCATGTAAGTATTCATCTTTTTCCCCCCATGTTCATTAATCTCTTCTAGGAACTGTCTTCCTCTCCCACTAACCCAAGCCTTGTTTCTGCAGAGGTCCTACATGACCATTCCTTTGGTTAGAGGTTCAAAGGGCAGTCTCCGTCACTAGAATACCACATTTCATTTTTGTGCTACTTGCTCTCCTAGCCATAACGGTATTAGTCTAGACATACTGTGGTCTCACATGCTCTGGATATATTCCTGGTAGGATACTACGGTTACTCCAGACTGAAGAAAGGAATACTGAGGTGCATTACTCCGTACAATGTTTAACTAAAGAAACAAACAAACGAATATACATACACACCCATCTGCAAAACAACCAACCAATTTCTTTTGTTTTCAAACTTACCTCATCGATATGTCCAACAGCTCCAAAGATCTTTGCCATCTGCCCAATCAAACTTGGAAAACTCTCACCAATTTCTTTTAGCTTTGGAAGAAAAGCAGCTAAGGCTATCGGGTCATAGCCAGATATTTCTATAAGTATGTTTAGAACAATGTCACTATGGCTAGGGTCTCTCAAGTGTCCCAACAGACATGGAATACACTCTTTCAGCACCTATTAAAAAAAGAAAAGAAGCAAATTGTGAATATATTTGTGAATTGCGAATATGTATAACCAAAAGAGGTACCATACACTGGAGAGGTAGAAATAGAGGTAGATTTTGATTTAGTACAACAGTTTTCCACCTTTGCACAGAGCTATTTCTGAGGTCAACAGAAGTTCAGCTCAACATATGGAATAAGGGTAAGCTGTAGCCTTGAAATATTGCAGTTATGCATATATAAGTAAGGAAATACTCAATTGTTTCAAAAAAGGCAAAAACAACAAAAAACAAAAAACCCTCACTAAATATCTCCCTTGCTCTGGGTCAGTTCTATGCTTTACGGATTAAAACAACATAGGTCTCCTTGGTCTTCCCCAACGACACAGTAAATTAAAGTACTAGCAGAAATTTTTGGTTTCCCCCAGAAACTAAATAACATGACAAGGTTAATAGCTGGTACAGAGTTAAAAATAAGGGGCAAGAGCCTCACTGCACAGAAAATGCTGTAGGCAAGTTGTCATTTCTTGTAACAACACAATTTTCAAGAGGTTGAGGGTATAGCCCTTAAAAACATCTCACAAACAAGACGGAGTGCGTTCAACTACCTGCTGAATGATTACATGTATACTAACACACCTCTACATGTATACGAATACACCTCTGACTCAAACTGCTGCATGCAGTTTGACTCAGCACAGAATGGGGGCATAAGGTGACAC
>VXAL01011024.1:119662-162537 GCA_013399475.1 Chauna torquata | reverse complement strand
CCCCCCTTTTTTTTTTCTTTTGAGGATGATCAGTTTTAGCAAGCTGATACCAATGGCTCCAGCAAAATACTGCAGGTACATGACTGAATAAATTGTTAATAGTGATAAATGACAACACTTCAGATTTATGGAGCGTGGCAGAGGCACAAGGCACTGCACAAACATGAAATACTTCAAACCTACTACAGCTCATGACTAAAGATTTGCATGTTTATATGACAGACTGGTCCAACATCCACTGAAGCCAAAGGGAGGCTTTCCACCAACTTCCCAGGGCTTGGGAGGATGCTCCAAATGCTCATTTGTGCATTTCTTGGCTTATACATCTACTTTTCACCAGCGCAGCATATCCATAAACCTACAGCAAGCACATGACAGTTGCACAAAGCAACCTCAGACGTGTTGGCTCCAGCACGGAGCCCCACCATAGCCAGTGGTGCAGTGCAGGGCCCTTCAGCTGACAAGTCTCCTGCTTCCAAAAGAAGCTCCGTTTCATCTGTGACAGGGTATTAAGATAAAGTTTCTTTGACTATCTGAAGGAAGACATTAACTACTGCTGATTCCTCTTTTCCAAAGATTTTATAGGTTTCATAGATTTACAAGGCAGGTAAGCTTTGTATCTTGTTCGAATGAGCTGGGTGCTGTAAATGTCGTACGATCTTGAAAGCACCGTATGTTTTGCCTTAGTTAATTAATCTCCAGCTCACATTTAATCAGTTCTTAACTCATTTCGGTTTTCCTTGATATATTAATACAGTTCCTATGTTCTAACAGAAATGTAGTTATCGGAATTAATTCTCAGCTGACAGAGGAAGAGCCAAAAAAAGTAGAAAACAGTTTAACACAAACTTTTTGGTCCAGCAGAGTCATTATGTTCTCTTTATGATCAGATGGAGAACGTGGAATGGAACTGAAGAATTCACAGGGAAATTCATAGAAAAGCACTGTCATGCATGTTATGGGACTCTTACTGTTCTGAGCAGCCAGCAGACAGACCTTGCCAAGTCATCTGAAACAAACTCTCTCAAAAGGAGGTGCAACATCTAGCAGTAAGGTATGCCAAATGCAGTTTTACCCCAGGTTCTTTTTTCCTTGCCACGATCTGGAGGAGCCTGAAGAGGTGGTGCTGTTCGGCTTGGTGCAGCTGAGCCATCTGTGCCACCAGCTCCCTCAGATGGCGATTTATCGGCTGAGGTTGCTTCTCATACAGGGAAGGCAGGACACGCAGCAGCATCGAGTTCCCTGAGAACAAAGCAATCAAAAGGCTGGTGACTTACTGTACGTCAGTGCCACATAGCTAGGGAGCATCCTAGAAAATCAGCACATGCTGGAGACACCAGTTTTTAAGAATCATCAGTACAAAACCAGGGAGGTGTAGAATTCACTGTAGGAAATTATGTACCGGGCCAAGAAGCCCAATAAATTACTTGAACAGAATGAATCACTGCAGGTATGACAATGTATGTGTAAAAAAGTATTTCCTATTAATTATAATTTTCATTCTCAAGTACAATATCATGAGAAGGCTGCTTAATGAGCTTTCGGATTTGGATGACAGACTGGTCTAGGACTCCACAGGGTGTGATTTAAATTAACAAAAAAGGCTAGAAAGCACACAAAAGCTATATTTCTCCTTTGTTGAGATTCAGACTTTCAAATTAAATAACCAGCATATGGAAAGAATAGTTGGTTATTAAGAGAACTAAATACGCATGACAGTAAATTTGAACATAAATAGTTAAGGATGCCATTTCCAGGAATAGAAAGGAGCCAGAGAGAGTCAACTGCAGACAGACACAGATATGCAAAACCCTCTCTCACACATTTTCTTAAGATGTCTGTACATAATTCAATTTGAAGCCCAGGCTCATACCAAAATATATAACTTCACGTTGCTGTACATGCATGCCTGCCTCAATATATGAGCTCCACTTGAACAACATATGGAAAACATCTGCCTATTGCAATGTAGTATGGCTTCTTTTTGTAAACCCTTGAAAGTCTTTAAGGTCTCTTTGGATTTGGTTTCCAATAGGAACTAGCACTGTGGCCTGCTGCTTTTTCTCCCACTTAAATCCAAGACTTACAATTTTCGAAGATAAGCAGGTCAATTCACGGATGGTAGAAAGAGGATATACGGGTCAGACTTGACCACACCATGCTCATGCCAGATACAGAAAGAACAACCCAAGACACCGTTAGGTCTTGTAATATCACCTCTGAGCCAAGTAACTAAAATGAAATTCATTGCAGGCTCAGAAAACTTTTAGGCGAAGCAGACTGTAATGATCCTTAAGGGGTCCTTACGCTCCAAAGGAGTGCCTCTGCACTATTCATCCAGCCACACTTCTGCATCCTATCCCAAAGCATTTATTCTGCTTGAAGAGTCCTTGGCTTCTCCCTGAAAGCAGCGCAGAGCCCTGCATGCATGAGGGAACCATGCATTAGAGCCATGGCGGCTCTAATGGCAAGGTTCAGACCTCACCTCAATTCCTGTGGACATGGGGAATTTATGTCTTGTTCTGTTCTATAAATAAGGCACAAAGGCCAGTTGCAAATGAAAGATATTTGCTGATGGATTACCCCAAACAGATTAGCAAAGAGTTCAGTTCTGGCCATTTTCTATCCACATCTTTGTGCAAATCTCTTCCTGATGTTAGAACTGAGTCTGTGAAATAATTAAGGGGCACAAGCATCACTAACTTACCATGGACTCATATTCCTAAATCACAGAGGTTCTTTTGAAAATGCCTCTGACTTGCACATGCAGCCTATGGGTTTTTTTTATTTTTTATTTTTAAACTAACCAGGACAACAGTAGCCACTGCTGTCCCACAGCTGAGCACCAGGAAAGTCAGGTATTCATGAGCAGTGCAGTTAAACTCAGTCCAGCAAAGCACCAATTCACCCAAGATTAAAACTAAAATTGTGAGAAGATATATTTACTTTAAGTTTTCTAGACTCACATCTGACTTTGAAATTGAACAGTTTTGTAACCGAAAACACCAAAAATTTTCTTCTTCTCTGGATAATTTAGTGCATACCGAATTTAGATAATTTAGTGCTTACTGAATTAAGCACTTTCTTTGTACTTGCACACGTTTAGTTTGCACTGGAAGCTTTCTGCCCACATAGAACATACCCCTTAAGCTCCAGCCAAATTTTCAACAGTGGCAACAACTGCAAAAGATGAAGCTCACTTGTTCCTGGACAGGCAAAACCCTTCTGGGTTGTGAAAGCATGGAGGGAAAGAGTTCAACAGAGAAAAACAAAAAGTAGCAGCTCTAAACGAAGAAAGACAGCCACTAGCCTGAGACATGCTATTGCCTAAGCTAGGATATCACAGGTAGGAAGATATTTGGTAATTAAGACTAATTATGCAGTCTGAGAAAACCACCATTTTAAGTATCAAATGCACTGGGGGGACAACACATAACTTGACACGACATGATGGACTGCAGCCACGAAACTTCTCTGAACAAAAATATTTTGTAGAAAACTGAACTTGGGCACTTTGTTCAGCCACTGCACAGCAAACATTACTGGGTTTATATTCACTAACCAGGATAAATGAAAAGCAAGGGCAAATGAGAACCAAGCCCATCACTTTGGAGTGACATTTAAATGACCTCACTGACATGGAATTCTTTCTAATTGAATAACCCATATACACAAACCTGTAAACAATCCAAGCAGACACCACAGTTTGTGTCTGTTCTTCATGTAACATAAGAAGGGTCATAAAGCATGACCCAATCCACTACTTTCTCATATTTGCATGTTTCCAGTTAGCTCTGAGTACACCCTGCCATTTGTCATACCTTTCCAGTTTCTAAGCCACTTACTCAGGAGCTCACCAGCCTTTTGCGTTCTCAGAACTCAGCCATCAGAGGTGACACTGCCTATTCCCAAGTAATTCACTTTGTTTCATCTTGCTTCATCTGTCTCAGCCTAAACTAAAAGCCTGAAAAGCACATTTGCTGTCTGAGAATGGAAAAACATTATACTCAACTCCTTAATTACCTTCTCTCCCTCTTCCTTCCCTACCATTCTTATCCCCAATGTCTTCCAGATTAGATTTTCACAGACGTTCCAAGCAGACCACACACTGGGAATTATGCAATTCAGGCAGAAACTAGCATACAGTTGGGGACATCCGATGGCTGAGCCCTGCTGGCTGCAAGTCAGGCAGGGCAGAGGCACGTACAGCAGCAGCAACCACAACTCCACAGTCCCAGGACCACGCTTGCACACACGCTGGCTGATCCCCTGCATGCACGAAGGGTGGCAAAGGCTGCCGTATGCTCCATCTCAGCTCTGCCCCATCCACGGCCCAACCCAGCAGCACTGTGAAGATGAGCCTGGTAGCGCACTGTGAACGTGATGTGGACAGAGCTGTACAGCAGTGTTTTGCCCTTCACTCCAGACTGAGTATTTTAGGATAAGCCCATGCACCAAGACCATTTTTTCCACCCTGGATGACTCAAGCTAGGCAGAAAGCTACAGAGGCAGAAAACTTTGAAAACGTTCACCTCTACTTTACCAAACTGTCGGGCTTCGTAAGATACTGCTTCAACATTACTATTTATTATTTCTGCTAGCAGGAAAGCAGCTGGAGGTCCCATTGTGGCAGGAACCGCGCTATACGCACCGTGAAACAGCCAGACCGCTTGGCAGGTAGGAAAAGCACCGTGCCGCGGCCAGCAGTGCAGTGTGCGCGCAGCTCAGCTTGGCACCGCGCGCCGGCTGCAGCAGCGCTGGGCTCTGGGCAGCCGCGTGCTGCTCCCCAGTCCCGGAGGGGGCAATGGTCGAGGCCACGTGCACCTCTGTGCTGCCCCTCCTGTGGTGTGGGCTGCCTGTGCGGCTGCACCTCCCGCTCCTGGCCCGTGTCAGCGGCTGCGGTGACGGAGCAGGACGAGCAAGACGTGAAGGGAAGCACGGGGCCCTCTTTGCTCACTGCTGTGTGCAGTGGTAAGGGGCTGGACCAGAGATTCTCAAACAAAAAGGGAACACAGACTGCAAATTAAATGCAGTTATGTGTTTGGTTTTTTCCCATGTTCTCTGAATATTTTGTAGCCAATGGTTTTGTTTTTGTTTTTGTTTTTTTGCCATTAATACATTACTCTTAATCTCAATTCTGGAATAATCAAAGGCCTATTAAACTGATAAGCTTTCCAGAACTTAAAACAAGTCAACACCAATAACAATAATACTTGTCGCTAGATTAACATCTCATCCGAGTCCCTTGTTTTGTTTTTCCCAAGTTAACAGAAACTCCTCTAATCCTGCAGCTGCTAACCTATGGGCTCCTGAAACAAGATACTAGCAGTAAAGTGTTATCCATGTAGTTACGAAGCTATTACTGGTAATTAGGGCTAGAAAAGCAAAGCCCTAACGAGCTATCTTTATGAGTCCTCCTTTATTGCTTAAAGCAGTAAACTACTAGTATAATAGAAGTTTTAAAATAAAACTATCAAAAAAGCTACAATATCTAGGTTAAAACCATACATGTGTATCTAATCCAGCTCCAGACATATTTGTTTCTCTACCAGTCCCCTCCAGAGCCCTAGCACACACCAACTGCAAAACGAGTTTACAGAGAACGCTTTCCACAAAGAACACGAAATAGCACAAGTGATGCAGCCTGGGCTCCGAGGCAGCGATTTCAGAGTGATTTCATCCCCCACTCTCACCCTCACTTCGCTGCATGTTATGGCAATCTGCTCTTGAAGAGGAAGTGGCAGCTCGCAAGAGCAGTTTTCCCCATCCCTTCCCCTCCGCGAGGCAGTCCTTCTCCCCCCAACGCAAACCTGGAAGGCTGAGATTGAGCAAGATGCACGCCCCCTTCTCCTCGCCGCCAAAACCAACAACCAGAAGTGCTCTTATTACAACACTGGCACTTGCATTGCTCATTCATTCAAGCTGAGACACTCGGAGCATTTATTAGGGGTTCGCTGCGGCTCACTTGCAGTCTCGTCGCTGCTGAAGTCTGACTTCGACTTTAGCTCCAGACAGCTCAGCTATTTTCAGGAAGCAGCTGGAGAATGCTGCCTCAAGGAGTGCTTTCTCTGCTTACACTGTTCTGTGTTTTCAGGGTTTCTGTTTCTGTTCTGGATGAAGATGATGACTATGATCTCGTGTATGTGAATCTGGATAACGAAATCGAAGGTCCAGTTCTTGGTACTGAGGAAAGTAAGTAGATTAAGTAGATTTAAACTAAATTTCTGTTACGTGCAGTATTGCATTCTTTGTTGCTTGCTCTTGTAACATTTTTTTTTTTTGGTAAGAGGAAGAAGCATGTGCTTGCACCAGTAGATTATTGTGGACAGCAAACGCTACAGTACTTGGATAGTATGCCCTGGAACTTGCTTTACACTACTTCTCTGTTTTCTCTAAGTGGGGATGACACTTAATTTTAGAATTGCTATAATACACACTGCTTTACCTTTCCATTTTGATACAGAAGGAAATGCACTGGCAGGCTGGAGCACATAAGCCTTGCACAGAGCCAGATTTTATTAAATGCCCCTTCCGTTTAAAACCGTAAGTACATCTGTATCTTGCATTCCAGCTTCATGTGACTGCCAGCGAGAGCACACTGAGTGGGACAAGCTCTTCATCATGCTCGAGAACTCGCAGATGAAAGAGAACATGATGCTGCAGACGATGGATGACATCCTGAAGGTGGACCTGCAGACACTTAAAGCAGAGCTGAGCCAGCTTGTTGCCAGCCTCACGGGCACCTTCACCACGGCAGTCGAGAAAGTCACTTCCCACATCATGTCACAGGTAGAGCAGGCACTTGTAAAGAACAGTGACCAAGCTGAAGAAGCCAAGAGGCTTCACGAGTCCCAGCAAGGAAAGGTTCTTGAGCATGTTCTGTTACTGAGCCACAACGTGTCCAACAGACTGAGCCGTCTCGAGAGCGCTTGCCTGAGAAGGTCTGAGGCAGAGGCTCAAGAAACAGCTTTTCAGCAGGACAAATTCAGTCCTGCCAGAGAAGATAAACTCATTTTGAACTCTCTGTGGAAAGAGCTACAACAAACTAGAGCTGAACTGAAGGCTTCACAGAAATGGGCAGCTCAGCACCTACTGCCAGCAGGTAAGTCCATGTGCGTTATACTTTACTGGAGAGCTCTTCGGTCCAAGCAGACATCCTATAAACACTTTCCTTCACACAGGACTCCAAAATAATCTTATGAATAGCCCAGAAGCTTTGAGCAGTCTGTAGATACAGGGAGGACACCCAGTAAGTGTTCTCAAAAAAGAGGCACTGAGCTTTTCAAATGTAGGATCAAAGCAGGGTTTAATCAAAGTCCTTACAAAGGGCAAAGCAGCCACCCAGGCAGGATCCCACTTCTTAGAGGCTCTCCCAGATCAAAACAGCTGCGAAAGAGCAACAAACATTTTAAACATACAAAATATGTTCTCTCACCTTTTACCTTCCCAGCTGGTAACTCCCACACATACTCGCTAGTCACTGAACGCTCCTATCCTTCTGACGCATGTAACTCACTCGTCCTTCCTCCTGAGCTAAGCACTGCCTCCTCCTCACCAACTCCAATGCCCAAGAGCAGAGCCAGGTCAGAGGACGTGCTGCTGCTGCCAACCAGCAACAGCTAAGCGTGCTTCCCGCGGCAGGGAGGATACGTTCACTGCATGCATCTGTCAGGACAGAACACCTTCCCCAGGCATGGGAACCTGCAAGTAACACTACAGTATTGATACATCATTATTATTTGCTTTCTTTCTGAAACGTTGGTATTGGTGAGCAAGTGAGGTGGCCACAGAAAGATGAGCTCATCTCAAAATTCATTTCAGTTTTTCTATGCACTGTAATATGACACCCAAGAGAAGCAGCTACAGCAACTTGGGTATGACAGCGCAGACCCCTATCTACTTAAAGCATGGGTGCAAAACTGCTGCACGCACAACATAACTATGTTGAATGTAACTCTGCCTACTGGGTAACTGACGCTGCATGTTTTCTAAATGCTGACATATCTTTAACAACCACATTTTCCACAAATAAAAGTTTTACTATAGCATAAAAAAACACACACAGAAACCTACACTCACAGAATCCTGCATGCGTGTGAACAGGGAGTCAGGGGTGGTTATGCCAGCCTTGTCAGGGACCCCTTGGCAATATCACCAGCATGAGCTCTTACACAGGTGAGCAAGGAGCGCTTCTCACAGCTGCAAAAAGCAAAGGCAGTAACTTACATGAGCCTATTACACTGCAAACACAACACAACACTAGTTTATATCAAAGCATTTTACAATCTAACACAAATCTATCCTTTAACGGAAAACACGAATTCAGCTTTATAAGTAAATTGCTTTCACTCCTTTATTTACTGTAATATTTCAGTAATCTGCATGTCCTGGGAGTAGATCTTAGAGCATATGCCTTCCCGCCCCCCGCCCCAAACACATGAATCTTGCCATCCAGAAAGCATGATCTCATTCTTTCTCTCTCTCTCTCTCCCCCTCTCCCTCCCTCTCTCCCCTGTAACACAGCCAGCCTTGCAGTCAGTTACTGTGCACTGGATCAGAGTTAAAAAACACAACACACACAACTTGATCAGCATTAAAGATCTCAGCCTCATGACTGGAAATTCAGAGTATTTCCACTGGTTCCTACATGATTTTATAGAAAATGTTCTTATTTTTTAATTTAAAAGACACATTTTAAGTACTTCCAGGGTCTCTCTCTCCCTGGAATTCCTTTTCAAGGGAATTTTTAGCAACTGACTAGTTTCTCATATCTTGAATTACTGCCAGACACTCTTCAGGGATTTTCTAATCACACTTTTTGTTCTTCAGTGAGGCTGTTTTTAATTTTTACTCCTTGACAATAAAGCCAGAAAGCTTGCTAATTAAAAGCTTCACAATAGCGTTCCCAAGTAGCATTTTAAGGAGTATTCCCAACAGTTGCTTGCTGCCCCCCAACTCTCTCTCAAAAAAAGAGAATGAAGAAATGTAAAAATCAGCCGGAAGTTTAGAGGAAGTGGTCTATGAAATAACACAGTAGCACAATCCTGGAGGACACAAAGAGTCCTTCATTCACTAAAGCAGAAATTTCCACACACATTTAAGATCCTCTAGCTTGTTTAAACAGGAAATGAACCAGCTTAATTGTGGAAGGGGGCTGCTTTTTCCCTATCTCACTTAGAATATTAAATTATATATAAGGACTAAGGAATAACACACAGAATGCCAAGAATGTCTTGTGTTTAGTAATCATCAGGTACTTCTCTAAGCTTCAGGAATTCCTGTTAGCAGCTTTAATAATCTAGTTTCTATTACAACATATTAATTGGAGATGGGAGAGGAACTGCTTTAAAAATACTAAGTCTTGGAAACATGAAAGACAACTAAGGAGCGCACAAGTTACTAACAGCCCTAAAGACAGGGTCACAAAAGGGAGTCAAAGAAAAAAATCTCAGCATGCTTCTGCCAACTCTCCCTGCTCCTGTTTTCCAGCAGCCCCTGTCCCATTCTTCTCCACTTGAGGATGCTGCTTGAGACCAATTGCAGGAAATTGTTAGGACATAGGCACATGTTTGCAAAGGACAGAGGAACCAGCCAGGATTTGAAACTGCTCTCAAGTAGCTTACTTAGCACAAGATCCTATTTGTAGTTAATCCAATATAAATCCCCCCAGGTGCTAGTTCTGCTGCACTGAATTCATGTTGATATAACCAAAATAGAGGCTGGCTCAGGAAGACACATTTTCAGCTCACACAGACTGAGCATTCATTCAGAGCGCAGTGAGGTGATGGTGCTCTTCGTGTCACATCACACAGCCCAGACACCCGATGAAATTTCCTGAACCAACAACAGGATATAGAAGATCAAGCCTTGGCTTTCAAAAGTGAGCTTAAATATAGGTACCAAAACACCTTCAGAAATCTGACAGGCAACACGTCAGCACATCCGTACTTCCCTCTGGCCTGAGGTGACTGAGTGCTGTCAGCAGTGCCCTGGTTCAGACAGACGGCTGTAGTGCCGGGGCTTCACCAGTGCCAGGTTTAGCTCTGGGTGGGATCCTGCTTGCTTGGGCACTGCTCCACCATATTGTGTTGCACAGAACGGACATACCGAGCCCTGCTGGTACTCGGAAGACTGTCATCGGGTATCCAGCCCTGCAGGACACTCTACAGCTGCTCATGACACAACTATCCAGTGGCTCTGTTTCACCAGCCACGGCAGCAGTTTCACATTGCTAGCCCAGGAATGTCACAGCATCTAAACCTTCCAAGTCTGATAGATCAGCAAACCCATCCCCTTACCAGAACATTGCTCTTTCCATCATACCATACTGAAAAAGAGCATGGAGGCTAAAAAAAAGACCTAAACGAAACAGAGAGAGGTATTACTCCGTTCACCTCTCATTACCCAACCTAATTACCCAATATAAAGTGCTAATTTCTCTAGGTGACCCAGAAAATTAGAAGCTCTCCTGGAAGGCACCTCAGACTAGAAGACACCTACCTGCCCCACATAGACCCTGGTGGAAGCCCATCTTCCCAGTGTGTAGGGAATGCTGTCTACTCCACAGCAGGATAGACAGGCAGCGTTAACCTAGATGTAATTTTGTATGCTATAGGACAGCAATACGCGTTTGCAGTGAAGGGAAAGATGTGTCTTGTTCAAGCAGCACAATTAGCCCCTAGGCTCATTGCCATACAAAGTGCTAAGCAAATTCATCCATCAGATCTGATAGCTTCTTCAAAGCACCCTATAAGCAGGTTCCTGCACCCCACTGGATGAGCAGAGCTCACAGCCCCCTCTGAAGAGTCCAGAAGTGAGCATATGCCAAGGGTCCCAACTGTGCATGTACAAACAAACTTTTACTTACATATTCTTTCCAATTAACTTTTCCAGGGTGTGAAACAGCAATTCTATTCCCAATGCGTTCAAAAAAGATCTTTGGGAGTGTTCATCCAACTGCTGAAATGACCCTCCGCTCCTTTACTGCTTGCATCTGGATCAAAGTGACTGAGGTTTTGGAGAAAACTATTGTCTTCTCCTACGGAACGAAGATAAACCCATATGAAATTCAGCTTTATCTCAGCCAGGAGTCTGCAGTGCTTGCTGTAGGTAGTGACCAGCACAAGTTGGCTGTCAAAAATGTAATTGCTCCTGGGAAGTGGATCCATATCTGCGGTGCTTGGAGCTCAGACAATGGGACCGCGTCCCTGTGGGTGAACGGAGAGCTCGCAGCCACTGCTGTGGGCATTGCTGATGCTCACACTGTTCCAGATGGAGGAATTTTGCAGATTGGTCAAGAAAAGAATGGCTGCTGCGTTGGAGGTGGATTTGATGAAGCTTTAGCCTTCTCAGGAAAATTAACAGGCTTTAATCTGTGGGACAGAGTGCTCAGCACCGAAGATATAGCAGTGCAGAGTGGAGAAGATGCGTGCAGTATCAGGGGCAATATCATCGGGTGGGGAGTCACAGAAGTTTTGCCATATGGAGGAGCTCAGTATGTTTCTTAAACTCTGGTAAAGCAGTTTCTGAAGCAGAGAACATATTTCATTAAGAGCAGAATGCCAATATGTACAAGTAAACAGAGCTGAAGGAGCCTGTGCCTCTCAAACTCCCAAGGAAGACTAGCGCTGCAAGTTTACAAAATGAGGTACTATGGAGATGGGATTTGATCTCTGCCTGCTGTTTTGGCAAAACACTGAAAATAACACAAATGTTGACATTGTAAAAGGTATTCCTGAGGTCAGATGACCACTGTCTCTCTAGCTTGTGTATAAAAATGAGTGCCACTGCGGACATTTCAGAACAGAACTGGGCTCCCACAATTCCTGCCAAGACCCAGTCTCTGCAGAACAGACGCAAGGCTGTGCATCTTCTAGGCTTCTCCAGTCACTGTTTTTTATAGCGCTAACGTGAATTGTACAGAGGAACCACATAAGCCAAGAAGCGTGTTGTTTATTAAGTGTTGTTAGTAAATTGTAGACTACAATAAAAACTAGCTTCCTGTTTCAAGCATTATTTAATGCCATGGATTGACCTAACATATAAAAGTAATATTCATCATCATAACCTGATGTTACTTTTTGAGAAAATGCAGCTGTATTATACTGTAAATTGACTCTGTAATAATTTTATTGAAATTATTTTTGTAAAGTTGTTCTGTAAATAAATATACTTTACTAAACTCAGACTTTCCATGGTTTTCATCCACAGAAACTCTTAAAGTAAATAGAAAATGGGAATTTTTCCATGTTTTTAACCACTCAGTTTTAGTTGCTAATAGAGAAAAACATGAATATCAACACCTCATACAAACGGAGAGACCCTCAGAAGATTGAAATCCAAGCACTAGACAGACAGCTTTACCAGTCTGTCACAACAACAATCCCTCTCGTGAACACTGCCATGTGGAGGGATCTGCTGCTCTAGGAGCTCTCCATCGTGGACATGGTTGCTCGTACGGAAGACAGACACACTGATAAACATGCGTCAACCTGAGGTGATTCCTCACTGTATGCTGAAGCCTCTGAACAAGGTATCTTGGAAAACGTCATATTCAAAGCAATTCTTATTTCCGCTGGAAACAGCACACCCTTCTGTTCTATTCACGTTGCTCTCTCACTCTCTACAGATGTCCTAAGAATGCGCTCTGAAAAGTTGCTGCTATGTTCATTCCTGAAAACAATCCAGCTACCAAATCCTTCATTCCACCACACAGAAGGAGTAAGAAAACAGCTATGACAATGTAATTTCCACTTGACTACACCACTCAAGGTGGTTATGCTTCCCAGCTAAAGTTATACAATCTGCTTCAACACTTTAGCAATGCCATGTATTTAAGGCAAAAATAACTTCTAAGAGTGCAGGAATTTCTCCTACTGCTTGCAAAAAAAAAGTAAAAAGCCCTTACTAAATAATATCTGCAAATAACCTGAACCATGGAACAATGAAAGGTTACCTCTGTTCATCTGCTGACAGCCAGAAAACATATCTTCAGAGTTTAAAAGAAAAAAAAAGAAAAAAGAAAAAAACACTCAAGTTCCCAATATTGTGCAAGCACAAAAAGACTCAAATCCTCTTTCCATACACTGCCCTCCATTAAATGAAAACAAATGCCCACGAAATACAGCAGAACAAGCAAAATCCTCAAAAAGATTACCAAAAGTCATTCCTGGCTGCTTTTCTTTACTGTTCCTCACACCTGAAATGCTTTGTCTTTTAAGGAGCCTTTTCCTATCTCTGTACTGGTTTGGCAGATTACTAAATGCAAAGCCAGTCCTTTCATTCTCATTGACTCAGCCATGACACTCTCCTATTTCCATCTGCATTTCCTTTCTTTTATAACCTCTGTGAGCAAGCGAAGCTTTCCCACAGGCTAGTCCCCTCCTGCCCAGTACAAGTCACCTCCATCAGCATGCTTCTTTTCCCTTCACAGCTAAACTATATATTTTTTTGTTAAGTTAGTTTGCCTGTTTGGAAGACACAAACTAAATAATATTTTGGGGAGTTTGGGCTCCAAATACAGAAGAGCCACTGTGATCCTGCTCCTGTTCTGAGAACGCAAACTTGAAGGAGCAAACACAAGGCCCGCAACCTGGCGTACGTTTCTGAGCTCAGTTCTGCTCTCTGACAAGCCTCTGCTGAGCACGGCAGTATGTGTGCATTGCCCAAGCTCGCCTAGAAGACGGAGCAGCAGTGAGACCTCTCAGAGTACAGTGATGACTGTAGGGTAGCTCTGCTGCCGTCCCCTGCAAGCAGGAATAAACCTGCCTGATCCCTTCTCTTGATGGAAGGTGCCAGCACACGCTCGGTCAGAATCACACGCCTGATACAGACATTTGCATGCTTAGAAGCTGAGTTCACACTAAATGGAACAGAGCAGTTAAACACTCACTCTAAAGAGCTCTCTTTTAACTACTAAGATAAGAAATTGACTATGCAGCCAAACAGTTGCCCCAAGTAGCCAAAAATCCAGTTAGCTCTCAAACACTCGCAGGCAAGGGGCCAAAGCCTACAAATTAGCCTCACTGGTGCCACTAGACTGCGCCTGGTCTGTGCAGCATCATAACAAGGCCCTTTGTCTCTGCACTGCTTTGTAAATCCATCTTTAACAGATTATCCCCTTGCTTCCCTTCTCCCTTCTGCAAACAGTCTTTACACATGGTTCTCAGCCTGCTGCAAACCAACCTTTTCATGCCTGAAATACAAATTGCGTACAGTGCAATTAAGCTAGTATGCAAAAAAGAGCACTTTGCCTGTTCAGAGTACCCTCTTCCAATCTCCAGTTTCCATCTCTGATGTCCACAGCAACATCTGCTGGTAGAATAACATAAATACACGAAAACCTGCAGGCACAGTCAAAATAAAACCTTCAGTCGTGGGTGTTTGTCACTCTTTTCCTAAACTTATGGCTGTACCATCAAATTTGTCTCACTTCGTCTTTCTATTCACAGCGCTGTGTTCCCAGTAATAATACACAACAAACACATAAATACTAATGTCACAAGTCTTAAAAGAACTATCCTTGTGGCTTTGTAAGTTGTTAACAATATCCTCTTCTTGAACTACTCTATTAGTATTACCACAGTATTTTTTTTAATCTTATATTTATCATATTTGTCCTTAAACAAGTTAGACGGAAATATGCAAACTCTTACCATAATGTCTTAAGGGCCAAATTACTTTCTGGCTCACAGTATCTCTCCACATAATACCAAGAAATAACTACACTCCATTTACTTATTTTTTTAGTAATGCACAAAATTTAATTCAAGGGCTTAACATTTTCATAACAATATTCACAGAATAATTAGAGAGTTATTGGTACTCACAGCAATTACTGGTGCCTCAAAAAGCAAACAGTGACTTTACTACTGCATTAGCACTGGATTGCAACAAATACTGTGGATTTTACCACTTCAGCCGAATTGGACTTATTTTTGTAGAGGTATGAATATTTTTGGTTTCTTTTTAAACCACAAAAGTAAAATTCACGGAGTTTAGCAACAAAACTCGCTAATGCTACTGATGTAGGCAAGACTAAAGCATCACCACAAAGCTTTTATATCTTACATCTGACTATTTTGCCACAGAATGGGATTCATTTCATCCTCATTTATGTTTTGAAGTATTGTCAATGACACTAATAGAAAGGCTAAGAGCCCAGTAACTAGTGTCTCCTAGCATGGCTTATTATTTGAAGTCCATTAGTACAGTACAGTAACAACTACAGACATATTTCCTGCCCTATGGGTCATCCAATCTACAATGAATCTTCCATAGTCAGCAAGGTTCATTAAACTCACATATTCTTGAAAGGTGTTCCTTGATATAGTCTATTATTTTAGATTGCGTCTGATATATTTCATCAAATGTTTATGAATATGTTTGTATGTATGTTTTATACATACATGTCTCATACATGTTTTTATGCATAAAATGTTTATTTTTATGTTTGTATATATGCCTAATATAGCCTAGTTTATCTAATGGTAGGCACACTGCAGGACTAAATCCAAAATCTTGGTGTCTTCATACCTTGAAGGACGCTTTTGACAATGGCATCTGTGTGATCAGCCAGCAGGTCCGCTTTGGCGATTGCAGCCAAGGATAGGTAACTCGACATGTTTCTGCACAGCTCCTTATTGCCCCTCTGAAGAAATTTCACTGCCACTGGGACAGCTAAAGCCATTACTGGAGGTCGATTGTAATTCTGTAAAAAACATGAAGAAGCACTGAAAAATAAGCAGCTGAAAAAAAATGATTAAGTTTCCTACTGATTAGAATTGAAAAAAAAAATCACCAAAAACCACACGGGGGTGCGTGTGTGCGCAAAACAACAGGTCAAGAAAAATTACATCTGACAACACACTTCGTAGAAAGAGCAAGAAAGGGAATTTAAAACTGCTGCACCAGGAGATGATGATAATACATCCATTTTTATATTTTGCAAGAGGAGGAGAAAACATGATATTAAGTGCACTACTTCAAACGTTAACTGCTGTAACATTTCGTGTTTGATGCCATCAGAGAAAATGACAGACGCCATATCCATCATCCACACAGAATAGGCAATTTTCATCCCAAAGCACAGGAGACACCTCGGAGCAGTCATTCCTGCTGTTGACCAGTAAGTACTACCCACTACACCAGCAGATCCATTGCTGCCTTTCACTTCCATGCCGCAGCAACCGCACTTGCACCAGAGCCCAGCCCCAGCAGCGCAGCCCTAACTGTGGGCACAGAGCCCAGGCAGCATTTCACTGCTGCTGAAAGGTTTGCTTCCTTCTCCCTGCCCTGCATCCTCCAGTACCCTGCTATCCCTGCCCAGTGACATCGCTCTTCATCCCCGGAGGCCAGCTCGGGAAAGCTCATCTGTGCTCTGAGCTGCATTCACACGGGAAATGGCGTCAGAGCACAGGATAAACACACAGGAAAAAAAACCAGAACCACACTAGTTCTGCAGCGCAGAGTTTCCCTCGTATGTGGCCTAGTGATTATATTTCTTTCTGAGTTCCTTGTTTGTTTAGTTGTGTTTTTAGGAACTTACAGCAAGGCATGAATATGGCAGCCGTGTGTGATGACAGCCCAAAGCTGTAACTCAAAACCTTACAGCATGATTCACTGAATATTAAGAACACTTTTCAAATTGCAGTTCCATTAAGTTCTTGTGAAGTAAATAAAAATAGAAAAGCCCTTTTTTTGAAGGGGGGGGGGGATGTAATTAACTCTGAAATCAAAGGCATACCTGTCAAATGAGGAAAAGAGTACACGTGAGTAGGTGTACTAGAAGGCTTGATAACCATCAATTTTCCTCTAATAATTAAGATTTCCTTTCTTAAATTCCAGTCAATCTCTCTGAACACCAGGGTCAACTGATTTTTTTCCTACACCTGGCACTGAGGACAGCTAGCTTCTGTCTTCAAAACGGCACCAAGCTTCAGTGACCTCAGGGCTATCTGCACAAATACTTAGGTTTTGAGATTAAGGTGAGGAAGGATTTTCTGCAACTAGTTGTCTACGTGAAATTGCATGCACAGGCTATACACTTCCATCGCCCATTAAGTTCCCCTACATAACCGCTCTTGAAACAAGTAGGACTTGTTTATGTGCAGAGGAGGACCTACATTCTTTCTGAAACCTCCTTAATCAGTGCTTTTCTCTCATCTTCACTGTTTTGAACATCTCTTTGAAACCAGAGTACAGCATTGTTTTTGAAAATAATCCTGCAATATGATTATATTTAATTAGCATCTCAAATCACAGGCAACTACTGGGACCCAGATGTTCCAGAAAACAACAAAAATAGCACAAAGAAAGGCAGTGCAGACTTAACACATGCTCATTCTGGATCAGCACTAAAAAAATAAATTTAAACCTGAGGAAAAAATATATATATATCTGTTGTTCCATATACTCAGTTACGTTGCCTGCTAAGCCAGCTCTGCCTCCGTAACTGCCTTGGCCATTAGCCTCACGGAGAGCAGGGCTGACCCTAATTAAGGCTGTAGCGTTCTGCTCAATTAACACAAAAAAAGCCAAGTTAACCAGCTGTGAGGATTTTTCCCTGCAACAGAGACCTGCCGTGCAGTGCCCTGCCGCAGCGGCTCTGGGACAGCCCCTTTCCGCCAGCCCCTAAGGACAAAAGGGCTGCGGCAACTCCTAGGTGTCAAGACAGCTCATCATGACAACTGCCACATGACCAAATACTGCATTTTTACGAGACAAACTGTTAAAATGAATAGATCTTTAGGCAGCAGCACGTTTAAATCAACATAATGCCTCGTTATGTTTGGCTGAGAGGCACTGTTGAGCAGGTGCCAAATTCTGCCTCCAAGGTATGCTCTTGGACCCCATGCAGAAAGAATGGGAACATAATGCTTGGCCCTCTGACTAATATTTTAAAAGATCTAAGAAAATTCCAAAGAATGGGATTTTTTTTCTTACGATAAAGACAAAATACTTAGTTAAGAAAAGGTTTTAATTCAGATAGAAGGAGAAAGGTTTAATTTGTTCCATTATAAGTAATATCAGGGCATGACAGCACACTTACATGTAGGTGACAATGAAAAACAGATTTCAACAATATGATATAGTTCTGTTTGTAAACCTAGGGGACCTCCCTGCTGCTAATATCAACAGAAACATGCTGTGAGATTCAACCCAGCTGTCAGATATTCATTACCACTTCAACTAACCCTCACGTATTGCATAAAAACTCAGTTTGTGCCTTTCTTTCTTCTTTTATGCAAAGGAACTTGTTGATAGCAGCTCTGTTTCAGAGAGCAGTAAATGCTTTTTTACAATTTTCTCATTTCACTTCAGTGAAATCCTTTCTCAAAGCGATCTGTAACACAGTGCAATCCCTAAAACATTTGGATAAGAGCTTGCTTGATTTAGGCACGTGGTTGCCAACAGCACAGACTGAAAACTTGGGCAAGCCATTGCATACTTCAGTATTCTTATGAAGTATAGTTTCTAAAGCATGGCAAAGACAAGATATGATTTTACAGTCTACAGTCTCCAGTCTGGAAAGTTTAAGTTGTCTTGCAACCAGCACCTAAATCCAGTTACTGTCTCACCTCCAGAGACGCAAGACAGAAAGGGAGGTAACCAGCACCTCCAGGAATGCACTGCATATCAGAAAGCATGGTCCTTACCAAAGCCAGTCGTTCACAGAGAAAGACAGACAGGATGCAAGGCCCCCCCTCCCTGATACACCATCAGCTTTCAAAGGATGCTTTTCCATGCCTTGCGCCAGGGTGCAGCTTGCAAATCACAGCTCACAGCTGCCAGCACAGTACAGAAGAAATCTTGCTAAATCTCATCCACAGTCTTGACCTAATGTCTGGCTAGAATAAACTCCTATTCTTCCTAAACCAAAAGCAGCAACAACCTGGGCTTCAGGAAACAAAGTTTTGTCCTTCTTTTAATACTTTGTTATAAGACTCTTTTGTGCATCTGACACACTGAATGACAGCCTGAGGGTAAAAGACTGACAACAGAGGATTGTAAGTTACAATTTAATTGAAGGAAATTAATGCTATTCTTTCTGAAACTTTTTGTTTCTTTTGGATTTTAAACACTTTAAGCCAAACTAGATGAGGAATCTCAGTACGTTTATGAAGCAATCCTACAAGTCACTAAGAGGTAGCTTTCATGGGACAGTGACTTACTTGTGCCACTGTATTACCACTGTAATTCTTATAATGAAAGAACTAGAAAATACACATCTGATTTTAAGAGGTAAAGAAAGCAATTATGAGACAGCAGATGTGCTGCAGACATCACCCCAGAGCAGTTCATATAAAAATGTACTCCACAGCAATTGTTCCTCCAAATGCGGTATCTGACACGGAGTTGTCCCTGTAAGTTGTACCCACAGATGAGACTGGAAAGAACCACGATTACTGCTTCTAGTTAGATAACTGTACACACAGATTTCTCTTTGGGCCTGTCCAGTGTATTATATTCCTTTCCCAACAAGAAATAATATTGCTTGCAGTCTCTGCTTTTAAAAACAAACACTCAAGCCCCAACCTAATTTAATACAGGATTTTTATTTCTTCCCCATCTTTAAATGGCTTTTCACCCTCAGATTACCTTCTTAGAAAGCCTTGGAATAGCCCACTCCTACCCTAAAAGGCTGCTGTATACTACGATATCTTATTTTTCGGTCTTGCATTCACAGGGAGTGTTAGTTCACAGACTACCGAGTTCAAATAGGACCTATTTTCTGCTGTTTTTCTAGCAAACATTTTTGGGACCTAAATACTTTTTCCACCCTAGTGCTGCTGCCTCCAGCATTTAGTAAAATACCCTAAGAAATTATTCCAATACTCTTGGCCAAAGCATAACCACTGCTTAGAGCAGTAGCCATCAGATTTTAGGTCAGAAGTCAGTTTTCTGCATTGCATCTGGACTCAACTTTTGCAATCCAAATTTAAAGGGAGAGCCTCCTTGCTGACAGGATATCCAATGACCTAAATGTCGCATTGTTAAAATCTCTTCAGTATTCTTCTGCCTTCCAGAACGATTCCAAAGAATAAACTCCGCCCCAATATTAAGTGCTTTCAAACGGAACTTTCTGTAACCACAGAAAACGGTAGTCCTATGTCTCCCACTTTAATTCTTACATGAAATGCAAATACTTAGAATTAATGGAGCATTCAGATAATGAAATCTGGCAATAATAGTCATGACATTTCTAAAGACAAGTAAGCCGTAAAAATTTTGGGTTCCATGCAATAGACACCACATATATGTAATAAAATACATTAATATTTGGGGTCATATTCTTGGTTTAAAACAAATGCAACTGCTCTCATGCTCCCTCAGAAAACATGAAGTACAGCTACTTTTTAAGAGAGAAAACTGAATAGCTGAGGAATGCATGACACTCCCTTGCTTTCAGTTCACTCTTACCTGCAAGATACAGCTCATGATATCAGATGCTATTTTTGCATGTGGTGTATCCTCATCTTTTCCAGAAGGCTTCAGGTTGTGCTCCAGACACGATTCCCACAGAGCCACGAGGGCTTTCCCATGCTTCTCTATGGACTCAGTCTCCCTGATGGCAGTGGTGATGCGAGTGATGCAAATTTCCACGACAGCCTGGTCATTGTCATTAGTTTGGTAGTCCTAGTTCAAATAAAAAGACATCTGCTAGTGAACACATATCCTTTACCAGATACCACAAAATTAACCAGAAGGCTTGAAGGTTTTGTTTTTTTTTTTTTAAAAACTGTCTATTGTTTGCTCATTTCCACCTTTACAATGAATGCTTAGCATGATTAAACACAAATCAGCCATGTCACAGATGATATGCTGTTCCAAGTCTTAATTCTCATTACTGTTAAGATACAGATTGTTATCACATGATTTTTAGTAAACTGTCTTGAAGCATGGCCTTCTTGACCAGAGACTGCAGCTGCATGCCTTATAACCACTCATATGGGCCTTTTCTCCCATAAGCATCCTAAGACTTAAACCAAAACTGTTACATCCATATAGCCAAACGCAGGGTCCCAAATATTCCCATCATGTTCAGTCCCTGATGCAAGCACAGTTAGTTGCAATTGGTACTAACATAACATGAATACAAATTAATTAAACAGGCTTTATCGCAAAGCCCTGTAATCCCCCATAATTACTGACACACGTGCCACGTGACTATGAAATGGCAGCACTCTGCAATTACTTAAAAGGTGGCTGGGTAGAACGACGCCCAGAATACACCATCTCCATGCCTCACTCTGACCTGTACTGTTCTACCCAGAAAAGCAATGAAGATGAAAGGCGGACCAAAGTATTAACCAGCAGTCTTTTTGGTTTTTTTTTTTTTTTGCTAGAAAAACACAGACATTTCTCAAGGGCCAAATTCAATGTGCATTTGCAGATGTGCAGCCCCAGAGGTAGCTCCAGGTGGGTCTGAGCCACAGCTGGGTATGCCAGCAAGTGCCAGGTAGAAGTGACATTTGGGGCTGTCTCAGGGCAGCTCTGCCTCTGCTCCCAGCTGTGAGCAGCACCCGGAGCCCACTGGCAGACAGCGCCCAGCCACAGCCCTGCCCTTGTTCCTCATGCTGCTTCCTGCAAAGCTGTGTGCTTGGAAAAATCTGGTAGCAGATTCAGGCATTCTCTCCTGAAAAGCATAGTAGAAAGAATTTGTGTGAAACTTGATTATCTGCAGTTAGGTTCATGGAAGTGCATCGGCAACAGCAGTGGCAGTAGCCAAAATAATTTGACTAACATTGTGAAAGACTGCAGATAAAATTGCTATCAGAGAAATCACCAAAGAGAAAAGCCAGTGTACGGTGGCCATCCTGATGGCTGAATCAGGTCTCGTTGGGTTTGCACATTGCCAAAAATTAATTAAAAAAAAAAATCACATGATGCAACATGCCAGAAAAGTGCAGTTGTCAGAACACGTACGTTTTGCTCGTTGAATATCTTAGTGCTCATAAGAGCTTTCCCTTCCGTTCTACAGGCTGGCACATACTCCAGGCAGAAGTGCATTTGAGGGGTTTTGAGGCTCTGGCTGAAGCCTCCTGTGAAATATAATCAAGGAAAGATGGGCTGATCATTAAACTGCATGCAACTTGTTCTGTAACCAGACACAAGTTAAAGGCAAAACACAGGGACAAAGAGGTGACAAAGGCAGTCTGAGGAGACAAGGGGTTGGGGTTGGACTCCGGTGCTGGCAGCAATGTCCTGCCTTCCTTCAGAAGCTCACCAGGCATTCTGTAGCCACACGCACTTCACCACAACAGAGCCAGTAGAGTGCTTGGGTAAACAGCCTGCTTCCAATAACCTCCAAGCCTGGAGCCGTCCCTGAGTAAAGGCAGGAGCAAAAGCAGAACACTTACCTTACATTTTGCTTGGCATTCTTGAGTTTGAAACCTTAAACTGTGTATGTCAACATCTTTAATACTTTGTCTATGCAATACATTTAATCTCATGAAAAATTATTAGAGGACAGTGTTTCACTTACAGCAGATGAACTGATTATTCTTATTTGTTCAAGAGCTTCTGAGAGGCTTCCTTCAATTTCAGCATCATCTAAGGAGAAAAGATCCCCCGCACGTGAAAGGTCCTTTTGTGCCAAAACTAGCCCAAAGAGATGATGCATGGCTGCATTTGCTGCCACTCAGCCAGGCCTCTGCACGCACCATGTGCACGAAGGAGTTAGATGAGGACAGAATGGAAAGAATCCTGTAGACTAGCCATAAATTTAACATGAAGAAAAAAATCTGTGGCACATTTCAAGACTTCCTTGGCCACAATCTAAAAGGGGGGGGAAAAAAAAAAAAGGAAAAATTAGCAAATGCATTCACTATCATCCAGTTTGGCAAACATTTTTAAATGGTGTATGTAAGCAGCATGCAGAATCCCGAGCTAGGGATGTCCTTAAGCACCTACCATGAACTGTATGTTGAAGGACTTTTGTACTCAAAAGCTAAATAGCTTAAAATTAGCTAACAACACAGCTTTTAATAAATAATAGTTTTTGTCCCTTTAATGCGTATCACCAGAAAAAGAAGGTGAGTGGACTAACTGGTAAGGATTACAAGCCTCCTTTCTGCAGTCAGTAGCAGAGTGGAGCTTAAGCAGGTGTGTGGGGCTGCTTTGTTTTCTGGGTTCATGTGTCTTGACTCAAGAAATACTCAATTAGTAAGATTGAGAAGATAATTATTTTTGTTCAGCAAAACAGTTAGTTTTGTTGCCAAAATGATCCCTGCAGTCTTTTCAGCTCACGTAAAACAAACACTTGGCTGAGCTGAAGCTACATACGTCTCCTTGGCTGGCGAGCGCAACAGAAGCTGAGCCAAGCGGGGCCAGGCTCAGCACCATGCGTGCACTCATGAAAGACAATAGTCCTGCACCTGTGTGCCAAAACTCTGGTGATTAAAGCTTCCACAGAGGAGACATTTGACTTAATTATAGGAGAGATTTGTTGTTTTTTTCCTGACATTTCAGCAGCGCTGGCTGTTGTTCCAGGACTGCCAGGACTTGCCTCATGCTGATGGGACCCTCTGCTCACCCACCTTTGAAGCAAGGGTCTTCATGGCCAGCCTCAGCCTCAACCTTTGGCAAGCTGCACATGAGGAAGCAACAAACAGCACAGGGTCCCTTGGGCCCAGAACACACTGTGAGGCTAGAACAACCTCCCTGGACTTTGCAAAGGCAGGTACGAATCCATGCATGCAGAAAACGTCTGTCCTCCAGCCTTCTGAGCGACTGTGCGATAGCTCTCCTGGTAGGAACAGGACAAGCATGGTCCCTCCACCCTCAGGTCCTGACCGTGCTGCATCTCTTCCCTCCTTTCCCACCAACACTATTCATGATGAGAAAGGAACCCAGCAAACCACAATTTTTCAGCCCCAAAGAGAACTCCTAAGTGCAGGGCCCTCCCCAGGCTGCCAATACATCAGACAGAGCTGGAGAGGGAAGCGGGGCGGTGGGGAGAGCCTGCTGCTCGGGGCCCTACCGAGAAAGGGGTGAGCCACCCAAAGGGCATTCACACGCATTTGCCACAGCCACGCCGACCACACAGCACTTCTGCCAGCCAAAGGCAACACAAAGGCACAGCACATGGGCTGGAGTAAGCTCAGACGTGAAAGGAGAGGTCAAACGATCCCTTACAACGGGATGAAGTTTTTGAGTAAACAACATTTTTCTTCTCAAAATACCTGAACTTTCGCCACATACAAAAGCAACAGAACGCTTCCTAGCACTGTGAACAGCCTGTGTTTAAGCTTTAGAGAAGGCACCATCAGTCAGGGATGCCCTCCTGCCCCTGGAAGCTGCTGCACAGCTCAGCAGAGCTCACCCTAAAGAAGCTCTGCTCGACGTTCACCTCAACCTCCCTCTGATGTAATTGCATCAATGCTGGCCCCCTTTTAGTACACAAACAATCATTCTCACTCCTTCCATTTTATCATTTATAATATGCAACACCAACAAGCATCTTCCATGTTATAGAGGAAAATATTGATGGCAAAGTGTGTGGAGATAAACACGGTGTCATTTGGACAAAGTGAAGTAGGCTATCATTTGCTGGTTTGTGAATCACAATTTTTCTGAGTTGAAGTAAACACACCTGAACACAAAGGACATGCATATATATACAGACAAGCATGTAACAATCTAAACAAGAAAGTTCCAGCTTCACCACTGATGGCTGTCTTTGCAGGAGCACAAGAGATGCATGACTATCTACAGGTCAAAAGTGGTCAACAGAAAATTATTTAGCGCGTGTCTACCTTAATGTTGTATGGTACTCATTTAATTCAAATATTTGAGTTAGTTTCAAATGTTACGCACTGGAAAAGCAGTTGCTACAGCCAGATTAGTCTGCTTTTGTGCACATCGCTTAAATGACATGGTCTGTGTTTCCAATGAGCAGAGTTTCCCTTTAGCTTTATATAGAGGGGAAAGAAGTCTGAGATTTGAAATTATTAGCTGAAGTAAAATAAAGGAGAAAAAGGAATATTATGAAAAGTAGGCTATTCATGATCTGGACAGAGTGACAAAGGTGCTGGATAAGCACGACAAGTTTGGGAATCAAACATCAGCTCATTTTCCATGTAGGTTTGCATTAGATGAAGCTGCTCTAGGTGCGTGCAGGCACAGGCGCCCCGATGGCAGTGCCAAGCAGAGAGCTCACGTGCACCGGCAGGCATGCGGCAGCAGGCACTGCGGGCTGCAGGAAGCCCCGGGCACAAGCGTACCTAACCTGGGCACAGCTACACTTGAGAAAATGCATTAGAACACAAACATTACATCACAAAGAAGAATTTCCCTCTGTCCTCACTTATTCAAATCATAAAGAACGTTTACAGCTTTTGAGGATAGAGATCTACCAAGCACACCTCCAGATTGCCCCCTGTGGTGGATTCATGGCCAAACTCCTCTCGCCCACGTTCTTCTCCCAAGCTGATGAACAGACTACATTGTAGCATACTAGATCAGATATCATTATTTACTGAAACATAGAGTATCCTTAATTCCTGTACTCTATTTTATGTTATTTTTTTTCAGAAAAAAATGCAAACTGTCAAATAAGTGGTAAAACCAATGCAAACCACTGAGACCTGTCTGGAAATAATTCATTGAAACAATCTCTATTTTAATAGCATAGAGAAAACCCTGAATTTGATCAGCCATAAGCCTGACTTTTTTTTTTTTTTATTAATTATTTCCCCAAATCTATCAATATCATTACACTATACTTTTTGGTTGCAATGAGACAAAAGCAGAAAAAAACTAATAAAATTCCAAACCCCAAAACACAAGGGGCTAGATTCTCCTGACAATCTTGAAGACATAAGCCACCAGTCACCGAACTGAAGGTGATGGTGCAGTACGGAGGCGACTGGGCCCATCGGACTCATACTCAGCAATTCTCAAGTTTAAAACTAAAACTTCAAAAAAGCCATAGACAAACCGATTTTTTTTTTTTCTTTTTACCTGTTCACGATTCCACAGTGACATCCTCAATGATGTTTACAGGTGCAGAGTTTGTTTTCTTTGAAACAAAGCCTATTTGCTTTGCTCTCCTGCTACCACAGGCAACATCCAAGGGCACAAGTAAAAAGCTAGGGAATCTGGTGGTAAGCAGTGAACCTGAAGCTGTTAATTGCAGTGCCAGGAGTAAGGCATTTCAGGAATGCAGACTAAAGCAGCCTGAAAGTTACCAATCTCTCTGTCAGGTGACTAAATGAACCTAAACGCAGAGAGGCCTTATCTTTGAATGAAACACTCTGTTTCTAGGACAAAATACAAAGCCTATTCCACTTGAGTGCCGTTGTTTTTAAATAGAGAAAACAGAACTCTCTGTGTTAGTGGAAAGCTATCCTTCCCTGGGAAGAAGGTTAAAAAAAAAAAAAGCCCTCAGTAAGCTCATGCTGTTTGTTCATTTGCTCTTTTTCTTGCTATAGAGGAGATTTTCTTCCAAAGGAAGAAATGCTATCATTCCGTAACACTTTAAATGAATACAAAAGAGGGCCTGAAGTTTACTTTGTCTTTTAACATTACTTTTAGAAGTAGCACAACAAAATCTGCACATAGGATTTAGAAAAATGCTTCAGGAACAAAGATTCATTTGAGTCCTCCCTCTGATCAGCTGCACTGAAACACAGCTACCTCTTCTTGGCCTCTGCAAGTGATATTCTACTTATTGTGCTTCTACAGAAGAAGAGTTTCTGAGATAGGTCCTGTTCTCTATCCAGCGGAGTACCACTATTTGTGCCAGTTTTATAGACAACACTAAGGACAAACATTTACTTACCATAAGTTCTTTGAAATGGAATTATAGCAAGTCTTTGTAACACTTGAATTATGTAACAGTGCCACAAAGACTTTTCTTGCATAGGTCCTATAAGCAGAAAATTGTTCTTTAAGCATCTGCTTGCTCACTACAAGGTTTTACTGTTTACTATTTGTAGGTAGCTGCCACTGAAGAAAAGATAAAGCATAACACATGTCCTTTAAAGTTGTTGTTGTTTTGTTTGGTTTTTAACAAAGGTCCTGGCTAGACAATTAAATTGCTTCAGAGTATGGCTCCTAAGATGCCTCATCAGCTTGACTCCACATCATCTACCAGTATCTTCTTGTTCAGATAGGATAGACGTCACTGTATCTGTCAGATCAGCATCTGAGACAGATCAGACTTGCATTTGTGTCCCATGTACACAGTCAATGGAAAATATGGAAAAGGTCTTGCCAAAGTTCGTAACTCCTGTGTGGCTCCCCATCAAGGCAGTGTCTGTGGGGGTTAGCAGTGGGGATCCGTACCTTCATGTGGTCAAAACACAGGAACAAAGCAGTGATTCCACCTCTTGTAACAAACTTCAGGTCATCGTTATGCAGAAAAAGAGACGCAGCATATAACACGGGCCATTTCCACTGGTTCATGGTGCACTCCCACATCTCATCCAAAGTTTTAATTCTGATTTTCTAAACCTAGATTCCCTTTTCATGACAAACTGAAAGAGCCATACATTCCCCAGGACCTTGAAGCTGCTCCCCTCCAAGGTGAGTCTCTTAACTTGCTGGAGGCACAGCATTCTTACCAAAGCTCCTTATCAGAAGCAATCAGAATAAAAGCTAGCCTGACAGGTTTCAGAGCTTGAAGCAACTGAACTGGTCTATTTGCAAAATAATTCCCCCAATACAAGATTAACAATAAAAAATTCACATAAAAGGGCAGTTGGACCTAAAGGCATCCAAGAGCCAATTGAACTCTAAGCTAAAAAACCTGAGTCTTACAGTTTTATCAGGAACTCGGATTCTACAGATATACACTAGAAGGGCAAAATATATATATATTTGGAATCAAAGAGGAAGGGGAAGGGATAAGAAATGTTAAATTTTCAGTGAAGAAAATTCTGTAAGAAGTTAGAATCATTTCCATAACTTGCAAAGAACTTGAGATGAAAGTACAGTTGTTCAATTTTACCAGATGGTGCTATCCCACTGAAAACTAAAAGGCAATCTTTGAAGAACTGTGCCATGATATTGTTGATATAGTTGTACACTAAACAACATAAATATGAGAAAAACCCTCACTATGCATAAGGAATTTTTGGAAATGCAGGCCACCCGCAGTTCATGTTAATGAACCTTACGGTATCTTCTAGTTGGCTCACTAGAGAGCGAGAGGCACCTAAAGTCTTACTATACTGTTCAAGCAAATTAGAAGGGAATTTATATAACACTGCGCTTCAGAACAAAGTTAAACGCGCTCAGTACCAAGTCCTGAGCTAACTCTTCCCTGCAGTAAAATCCATAACCCACAGCCATCAGGGATAATCCCTGCAGGCTCTCAAAGCCACTGACTGGTTGCAGTTGAGCACATGAAGAGACAACAGGCTCAAGTACGAACCTTGCTGGAACCACACCAAGCACACAGCCAGGGCTCCCAATTCTTAATTCACTCAGCACTTCCCAAAACCCATTCTCCTCCATAATGCCCACTTTGCCACAGGCACTGAGCATGGTTCTCCTCAAATACGGCAGCACAGCTCCAAACTAGAGCTTTGCCAGCTGATGTTTTTTCTTCACTGATGGATCAAGCTACTCAAAAGCCAAAACTCTCTGATAAAGGTAAATTTCCTTTTCAGTATAAACTGAACACCCAGTTCAAAAATGTAATTTAGATTTAAATGTCAAGCAAATTACACAGGAGAGAATTCTCCTTAAATGAAGAGACTTATGTTAAAGGACAAGGACTGGGAATCCAGAGATCTTGCTGTACCATAGCAATCCCAGGCAAATCACAGCCCAGCGCTTTGAGTATTCTATCCACAAAAAGGCAAAGAAAAAAAAAATAATCAATTTCCTTACCTCACAGACATGTTGCCATGCTTAATACACTGGATTGTATGAAGTGCTTTGGATGCCTTGGATGAAAGACGCTATAGGGAAGCAAAAGCAAAATAGTATTAGTAACTTTGCCTTTTCAGCACTCTGCCTGCAGACTATAAAACACATACTGCATGATACCACCAGGAGTAGGACTGTATTTCACCAAATTGGATTTAGTATTTAGGACATGGTCCTATTAAAAAAAAAAAAAAAATAGGACAGCAGCTCTACTAAACTCTGTGGGAGTTTGATGTTATTCACACATGCATGGATTGAACAAAGAGGTTTAGATTTCCATTCTCTCTGGGGGTGGGGACAAATGTTTCCAACAACTGCATGTTTAGTTTTATTTCACTTGTCTATGAATAGGAGGAAGATTACAATCACATTCAAAGTAAACTTTCATTCTGTGTATACAACAGGATTCCCTTCTCTTGAAATCCTTCTGCCTCATCTCACAGGAAAAATCTGTTTTGTGGTATTAGAAAATGTCTCAGTTACAGAAGTTTCTAACATCTCCAAGACTGTTGGATACTTCCTTCTCCACATGCATCCATGCAGGAAAAAAAGAAAGCATGGATATATTTCCTGGTTATTTTTCGTCTGAAACTTTCCCAAGAACATTCACATTATTAATTTATGGACAGAATATTGCAAGATATTTTGAACAACTGCCCCACCCCCCCGTGTTACACTAATAATTTGACTTATTGTTGTATTTGAAACACATTTACTTACTAAAATAGAGCACACTTTTGAAACTTTTAAAGTTCTCGCATTTTTCAGTGAAAAAAAAAGGATTAAAGATTATTTTGAAAGAGCATCATTTTCACACAGGGTGAATAGACTATAGCAGTTCCCATGGGATCAGCTGCATATATTTAAACTCTTCCCACAAGACAACCATTGTTTGCTACAAGCCTCTCTGTTTTTTTCTGTCATGACAGGTTTCCACACTTCATGTTGTCTAGAAATCCCATGGATGCTGAGCAGGACCAGATGATGAAACAATAAATTTGGAAGTCTACTAATTAGGGCATGGTAATTATTATTATTATTTTTGGCTAACGAAACACCTTGCTGCAGTCCTGGGAGCTGTGAACTGACTTGTTCTAAATGCCCAGTTCTCATACAAAAGGAAACTGTATTCTTACTGGAAGCAACTGTAAAACAATCGGAGGAAATATACAGCCTCTTCTAAGACCCATCTCTTCTAACAGAATTGCAGGGCTATTAGGTAGTAGCCTATCCTCATTTTGAAGTGCAGTACTCTTCCTAGACACGCAAACCAGCATGTAAATATTCTCTCCTGCAATTAACTGGCTTAACTGGTAGGTTTTATAGGTCAGATGCTGCTTTAAGTGAGCCAGATCTCACAAATCTCTGTCAATTTTGGCTACAAAATCCACCCAGAACGAAATTGATGCATAGCGGAAAGAACACAGAAACTTGTTAAGGGCTACTTTTGCAAAAGGTTTATAACTTGATAAAAAAAATGTACATCTCAACATATCTACTTGATAACCTATATACTGTGGAGAGAGTTTCCTACAATTTTCAGTAATATAAAAAAAAGTTTATATTTGATTGCTGTTTCAGAACACACTAATGCTATATGTAACACCTCATAAAACTTATTTTTTAAAATCAGTAAGAGAGATTTGCAAGAATTTAACTTCTATGTAGCTTCATTAAAATATTATGCTAAAATAAATAACGTTGCTAATATATAATAAATTGCTTCATGTAACAGATACACTTACCATGGTGATGCTGTCAAAAGTTCACCATTTTCAATGAGATTCTTAATGATTTCTTAATGAGATTTCATATGTGACATTTTCAATGCTGTAGTGCCATTACAGGAAAAGGACTTGTCATAACATTTTACACAATGTATAAACATGTATTTCTTTCTAAAGAGCGTGAGAAACTAAACAGAACAGAGCATCTGAAGGAGACAACAGGATAAGGTCTCTAAGAACTCCACTCTGGAAGTGAAAATGGGACTAGAGCAACAAAAAAAATTTAAAAGTCCCTGTCCTCCAATGTCTTCTGCAACAGCAATCACCAATCACTGAATGTCCTAAGGTTGCCAGATACCTGGTAGGAATCTGCTCCAGTTTCTCTTCGGTACATATTTTAACAGGGCCAACACCTTCTCTAGTCTGCATTTTCAGAGTTCCCCTAAAGTAAGGCAATAATCCTACAGCATGGAGCAGAAAGTGCCTTCCGAGAATCGGGAAGAAAGTGAAATGCGTTTAAGCCCCAAGATGAATGAAGAACACTGTAGGATTAACACACATGCTGTAATACACCCTGACACACAGGCACTGCTTTTTCTCTTTAGAGAAGTACAAGCTAATTTACAACATGCTTTTCACAAGCATTATTGTACTGCATTTATACATATAACTACAGTTCCTGCATTCACACAAAAACTAGTAACTTAACCAGTTAAAAGTTAAAGACTACATTTCATACACTCTCAAAAACCTCTTCCGTTATTTAATATTCCAATGTGCTACTCAACTTCTTTCCATGCAGTAATTTATTCATTATTGAATACGTTACATGAATGCATATTTATTTTAGTTATTCATACCTCTCAGAAGAGAAACCTCTGAAAAACATTAATAATTGAAGGCAAGTTGTCGGTCTTTAGAGAAATTCTGATAAAATCCATTAGAACTGTCAGTTCCCCTTCCATCCCCCTGTCTCTGGTATGTGAGGCTGCTGGCTCGATGCACAGCCTTGTCAAACCAACCGTAGAGTCTATTCAGTTACCCTGGAGTTGTCATGTGGAATCAAGCAAACAAATATCTTCTCTCCATTTTCCCCAACTCCAGAACTCGAAAACAGATCAGAACTAATTCTTCACAAAGCTTAGCTTCAGCAGCAGCTTGAGTGAAAATGCTCTGAGCTTGATAGGGAATTTGAATTAGTTAAAAGGATTTATCAACAGCCAGTGGTTACATTCAGTTAATTAATAACTTGCTTAAGAGCAACGAGGAAACTGCAGAAGTTAATATAATATTATATGGGGCCTCTTGTCAGAAGCCAGTGTGAAGGCTGGACTCCTTCACTGTCTTTAGAGGAACACTAGCCAAAAGAAAATTCAGGAAAGAGCAGGACACTTGGCAGGAAATGCATCCTTTCAGGTGACACTGGTTGTATCTCGCCAAACCACAGAACTTTAGACAGCCCTTAGGAAAGCGCAACTGCCCAGGTGAAACTGGTGCTCAGGACCTACCTTAACACCTCCAAAGTTTGGCAGCTGTAGTGGAGAAATCATTTCTAAATCATTCCAGCAGCATTTTGCATGCAAGCTGAACATGTTTTCCTTCCACATTAAGCACGCCTATATACTTTTCCCCTTAACTTTCCTTTGATAAGTATATTCCGGATTTCCAATGAATTAACTGTAACTAAAGCCCACCCTACACACAGGACCATGGGATCTTGGCAGAACAGGTACTGGGCTATGTTCTCCTCCCGCAGCATAGGAGCAAACACACGCTGGGAGTGTCCCAGCACTGACATTTTTCTAATAACGGCTGAAGCAATATCAAATGAACCAACTCTCAGAACAGCAAAGGGTAAGGTCAAACACTCTTAGCCAGCTACTAGAAGAAAAGAAAGACTGAAGATAACGAGGAGGCATGCTTGTACCATTTTTGTTAGGGTTTTTGTGCCTTTGCAATAAGGTAAGGATTTATAAGTTACAGTTCTAAAAAAAATCTGCTCCATAGAATATGCATTCAGTCATGAGTCCTCAATTTTAACAGTAAATGCTCAGAATAGCTTTTTAGCTCCAGATCACTCCAGCATGGCCTCTACTGCCAAATACAAAATTAATGGCGAGTGAACACATACTTTTAATGATGCTAAGAGAATTTTTATTCTATTTAAATGTGATTGTGTTCTCTATATCTTCCTTTTAACTTAGTATGCAAATGAAACACACAGTTTGCGTCTCTCCCACTTCCATGAGGCTATACAAGACTTACGAGCTGTGAGTGGAACATAAACCTTCACTCTGAAAATTGCTTTCTAAACACGAGACATTAAAAAATGTTTCAAAAGGCAACACGGTGTAACTACTGGCCTAGGAGAGAATAAAAGAGGATCTTGGATTTTACTTCTGCATCTGATTTAATTTCTTAAGTCACTGTACAGTGGAATTAACAGGTTGATTCCTTCACTCACTGCAAGCCAACTTTTGACTTCTCATAGCAACCAAAGTAACACCTCCCCCCCAAGTTGTTTGACAATCTTTTCAATTTTTATACAGAAGGAAGAGTAGAACCACAAGCTGTTTTTGTGCTTACTCAAACAGAACTACAGTCATAGCTGATCACAGTCCTGAGAAGATTTATGTGGAAAAGCTCTTCTGATACCTACACTGAAAAGGATAAGATGAACATTGACTGTCTTCTCAGACAACCCATTTTCTTAATGTCATGAGGTGGACAGTAACAAGGGGTCCCGCACAGAATATATCTTATTCTAGAGCGAATGTTCTCTGCTCCCAGAATCGACTGTACAGTCAGAGAGAAAACCAACAAAGACAGCAGACTGAGGAATATAAAGCAAAGTAAAGATCAGGTGTGAGAGACCCAAACAAGCCCTGAAAAGAAGACTGATGGCATTACAGTGGAAAAAGACAGAGTGACACGGCACTTTCCTAGCTAGGTGCTTCAACCCCTTCTGATCTGTACATTCACCGCAGGGCTTTGCCATGCTAGCATCAGCCTTTACAACCCTGACATATTCATACCTTAATTCTTTTGCTTTTTCATTGATGGATTCATTGCCATACACCATTAATGTTACTAAGACAACGAAATGTTAGCTAATGCAAGATGGCATGTGAAAGAATGTAACACGAAGCCTGAGTCAAGCCACCCACTGCAGTCTTCTTGAAAGTTCTTTGGTTTCCCTCTCACTGTTTATTAAAAATGTAATAAACTACACAAAGAACACAAATTACCACTGGACCAGGATATGCTTGGAAAGACAAATGAAATTACAGACAAAGAGCGCTTGAACTCATGACTCTAAAGCATTTAATGCACATGTTAAACAACATATTGCAGTAAGGCAAAAAGATTTTCATGTACATTTCACTATCTGAAAAAGGAGAATTGACTTTATGAAGAGAGTTTTTCCATCCTAGAAAAAAATTGGTTTTAACTTTCATAACTGCCGTGATGAATTTTTGTCCTTCTTAAACAAAGTCCTGAAAAGAAGGTATTTTGTTAGACTTCTTTAAATAAACATCTTATTAGGAAAGAAAGATGCTATTGTTCTCTCTCTGACTAATTGGTGAAGAGAAACAAAATATTCCGTATTCACTGCATTTAGCCTAAATGGGTTGTGTTATCTTCTACTCAAAGCAGTTTAATTTTAATAACAACAATGCTGACAGCTACAATACTGTTCTTGCAGAAGTTTTTTTGTAAATAATTAACAATTGTTGTGTAATGACAGTGGTTTTTTTGATAGCTCTATTAATTCCACAGTCAAGCTGAAGTCTCCTTAATTTAGAGCATTCATAAAAATCCACACACAACCCCAACCTACTAAAGTAAAAGGCTAATGGAAGAAAACAGGTTTGTGTCCCTGCAGATGTCTAGATGCTAGAAATCTGTCATATGCCAAAAGTGAGCCACAGAAAAGTAATGAGAATAGTATAGAAATTATAGATCATACCTCGAAATAGTTTACATGTTTGGCTAATAATTGTTTGATTTTGAAGTTAAAGTCTGTGTTCAGATGATCAGCAAGCCCAAATAACAAAATTTTTGCTCTATGTCGCAGGGTCTGGTGGTCAGTCACCAGTGGTAGCTTTGTCAGAAGACAGATTTAGCACAGGTTGGGGCACCACCTATTGCTGTCATTTAAGTATGCGCATTCATGCCTCAAAATCTTGCCAAGCAAGACACTGATGATTGTTCCCTTAATCCACTCAGATTTTTAAAACCTGGCAAAATTATTCTCATTCTGATGGAATCAGCGAGGATACAAATACCTTCAGGAACACGAAAGCATTTCCCTTATAAGCAAATTCTTTATCTATCACATGCAACTGTGAATTAGTTAACTATGTGGCATCTTTTACACAAATATGAGGAATTTTGTCTAAGAACTATAAAACCGGATTCAATGTTTCCTCCACCATAAAAAGGTAAATCCAAATTGATTTTTCTCCCCTTCAGATAACATATCCTGGTGTGTCCATTCCTCTGAGGCAGAAACATTTCTCTCCAGAAATAAGAACCTCTGAAAAGTTCACTGAAGTTAATTGAGCGACTCTCACAAGGTTTTATAGTCCTTTGTTCTCCCAGTATTTCCTCAAGTTTCCTTATGCCTATTTGCTGTCCCAGATAAAGAAGTGAATAATGACACAGGCATTTATGAAGTAATCTTTGGTTTCTATACGGACCAGCTTAAAAGAAGTATTTCTGGGCCATGCATTTGACTGGCAGCAGTCCAATAATTGCTGTACTTGCATAATTTCATACACTGAAGTGGAGTATTCAGGATTGTAAACTCTCCGGCCAGATAGAAAATGTTAGATTTCAACCTAATATTTCTATCACATTCCATATTAACTATTAAGGCTATTTTTTTAAACTATTATTATTTGCCCACTAAGGATTGTTTATACTCCACTTCAATTACTGACAAAGCAATCGTTTGACACTTTTAGAATAGCTGTTTATTTCTAAAGGCCAAACCTCATGTTCCAGACAAAGTCAAAGCTCCTGTTGAAATTAAAATAGGCTTTCCCTGAATCAGAACTAAAAACTATAGGATTTGACTCATTGTCTCAGAGGAACTAGACCCTGCCTCAGCACCATAGCTGTTTCTTAGTCGGGTTCGTAGGTGGCTATTGCCTGGCAGCCCTATCTTGTAACAATACACAGAGCTCATTATCAGCTGCACTGCTCCAAAAGGCTCATCTGCATCATAAAAGACAACATCTGCTGTGCATCTAAGTGCCATCTCATTGATAAACTATATCAGAAAAGTTTGCATACACATTTCTTTATAGCCAGTGCTGTTTTGGAGAAAGTTCCAAAATACTCATAGGCAACAAACAAATGTCACTGCAGGCCCATCTGACAGTTCTTCAGATGCTCAGCAGCCTCCCTTGCTGTGATGGACAAACTGTAAACACACCCAATCTATTTTTACATATGCACATGCGTAAGTGCACACTCACATTCACATTTTGCATATCAGATAGCATATTTTCATTACCTACCTCCATCATTTTCCAGTTGAACCGCATATTTTACTTCAGGCATCTATGTCCATTCACATTGTTTCCCCACGTACAGGACTTTCTTAATTGAGCTGCATAGTTTATGAACTGTGCTAATTGAGCTGCATAACTCTACTGCTGAGTTTTCATATACCGTACCAAGCAGCATATTGAGTGCTGGATTTGTGCCACTGCAGCTACAAGCTTTGCAAGTTGAGGAGTATTTTAACAGTTCCGCTGTATTTTTCACTTTTAAATTTCTGTGGTTTTCCTAATTTCCTACCCATTCAACCCTGAACGGGTGGAAACCTTCACTTAGCTTAAGCAGAAGCCTTTCTAAGGGTAGCCAGGCAAATGAATTAAACTGTTGATGACAGTCAAGTAACCCTTGTATTCTGTTCCTCAGAGCAGAAGTCAAGAAAACTTACCTTAGGAGAGCAAAGGCAGCTACTCCCACACAGAAGAAAAAACTGTGTGACTGCAAGGGACTGTTTCAATAGGTGCTCACACTCTTCATTTCTGGTTAAGAGCCAGAAGGTCCTAGAACCAGGGAGGAAAAGCAGTATTGATAAGCAATAATGAGGACATGCTCTTCTCAGCTGCCCTGAGTTAAGAGCTCAGCAATCGGGGCAGACAGAAACAGCATCTAGAACCAAGATTGGTTCTGCACAGCATCCAGACATTTCTCATCTTAATTAAGTCTAATATTAACAATCACTGTTAGCCTATAAACACCCACCCTCGGAAGCTACTAATGATACCAGACAATCAGTATTGTAGATCCGCATTTAAACTTCATACACGTATTTATGCTAACTTTCGAGAACGAAACGCAGTACACATTGACACAATGAGCTCATGCCTTTCCTGTCAACGGGTTTTCCTCTTGGCTATGGATAGATGCCACAGTAAGAGTCAGTATTTAAACTACTGAAACATCTGTTCAGGATATAATACTTCAAAAGCTTACCGTTGTTAATTCTATACCTCACAGATGAGCACAATGCTTTGAAAGACACAAACATAAGGAATAGCACTTCCACCAGGAACTCTAATGTCAACAACGGCATCAGAGCTAAGTAGTGGCAGTTATTTTGCGGCTTAAGGAAACCAGTCAACAGAATTAAAAAAAAAAAAAGCACCACATGGGAGAAGTTATTTAAATGAATTAATATCAGCACTAGTATGACTATGTAAACTGCTTTCCAAGACAGTTTTGTTTGCTAGATTTGCAGAAGAAAGTCTCTGCATAAAATGAGAGTGGAACCATAGAAATGCAGGATTGCAAAGGCCTCAAGATGTGATTTAACATCCTTATGTTGACGCAAGAGCTGTCAGGTCTAGGCACACCTGATGTTTTTCTGCTCTGTTCTTGCTTCCCCAAGATAAATGTTTCAACACTTCACAATTAGGAATTTACCCGGTAGCCAAACAGTTCTTCCAATTTCATTAGGAAACAGATGACAACAGATCACTGTTTTGTTATAGGGCCTGACTTGCTTAACAATTCTTTGCACTCTGAAACGTCATAGAAATTATAGATCATTCCCTCAGCTTCTCGCTTTTCTCAAACTTTCTTGTCCCCACCCTCCCTTGTTGAATCTCTGGACTCCCTCTTTTCTGGAAGAGATGCATTGAAAATGGAACACCATGGTTCACCTCAGGCCTTTTCAAGGGCAATTACAGTAGGATACCAGTCTTCCGTGTCTTGCAGCCATCACCCAATGAGCAGACTTCAGAGCTACAGCTGCTTTTCTCCACAGCATGATGCTGTTGTCTCATCACTGTGCTGTAGTTTGGCAGCACCTCCCTCACATACGTAACTGTTAGCTTCTCACACCACTATCTGTCACATTTGGCAACTTCTCATGTTCTGCTCAGTGCCTTTCCACGCCCTGTTCAGTCAACTTAACCACAGGGCAGGTTAAGCAAAATTCGCTTCACAAAATTTTCATGACCTCATATTCCTCAGGTTTTCTTTTTGTTTGTTTTTTGTACTGCTATACCTACTGTCTTTTTCCTTAAGTATTCCCACCTGCCTGAGAACCTCCTATCCACAGAAGTGGCACACAGCTCACAACAGGGGCTCAAGTACAAAAACAACTCCCTGAAATTTCAAAACATATTGCAGAGAAACCATTTCTTCCTCTCACACTAGAAAATTAAACCAATAGTCTCTGCAATAAGTCAACATCTGATCCTTTGTGTCCAAAATATGATTCTCGGTTTTTCTGCAGGTCTGAATTTATCAAACAGCAAGGTGTACACATTACATTACAATCGAGTAATAGAAAATTCATTGTTCACCTTTCATGTCCAACTCAGTAGCAGTTGACAAAAGAATTGAATCAGTTTACATTAGGAGGAAAAAAAAAGAAAATAGAAAAAAAACAGATTAACACATACTGAGATAAATGGTATTTCAGCTAAGTTTAATCTTACTTTTGAAAGGTGCAAACTCATCATATACATCTACATGGAGAACTCTGCAGAACGCCTGGGAGGCTCAACACTAACACAGCTACACCATCAAACCATACGTGCTTTTCTTTATTTTCCCCCACCTGAGCTGGACTCGGGGCAAGACAAGAATTTAGGCTGGGGCCTGAAATTCCCATATCCAGTCCAACTGAGTTTAAACATAAAGGTAATTTTCTCCTAATCGTCAAGATAGATTACCCCTTTACTTTTCCTCATCAGTCTGTAAATAGATGTTCCCCTCTCTTCTTGGAAGAAAAAGAAAGAAAGAAGGGACACAGGAAAAAAAGATTAAAATCCATACAAACTAGAGATAGATACCATGGACACAAAAGATGCTGTTAGGAGGTACCAGATCTTAAGTCAACAGATTTTTACACTTTAATCATGAGTGACAGTCTCATTGTTTTTAATCACTCATTGCCATGATTCAGAGTCAGAAAATCACAGAATGGTTGAGGTTGGAAGGCACCTCCAGTGATCATCTAGTTCAACCTCCCGCTCAGAGCAGGGTCAGCCAGAACAGGTTGCTCAGGGCCACATCCAGTTTGCCTTTGAACACCTCTAGGGATGGAGGCTGCACAGCTGTCCGGCCAACCTGTTCCAGAGTTTGACCTTCCCAACAGTAAAACAGGTTTTTCTTACATTTAATATGAATTGCCTGTATTTCTATTTTTGCCAACTGCTCTTTGTCCTGTAATTGGATACTGCTGAGAGGAGTCTGGCTTCACTCCTCCCCACGACGTCTTTATACATATGGGTAAAATCCCCTTAAGCCTTCTCCAGGCTAAGCAGTCTCAGGTCTCGGCCTCTCCCTGTATATCAGATGCTCCTACTCCTTAATTATCTTCACAGCCCTTTGCTGGACTCAGTTGAGTATCTGTGTCTCTCACACCGGGGAGCCCAGCCCTCCAGATGCATCTCAGAGCTATCCAGAAGGGAAGGATCACCTCCCACGATGGAGGTGAATCCTGTATTGCTGGCTCATGAACCACTGAAGGTCCACTGTATGAACAAGCTTCTGCAGACACTGGTTCAGGTTTCCACTCATTGTTTTCAAATATTTTAATTCACTACTTTTGAGAATAAGGCTGTAGGACAACATGATCAAACACTACAAAAAAAAAGTCATTGGTGTCATAACTGAGGTCAACTACATTACAACCAAATGCAAGTCTTGGTTGGTATTGTATTGTAATACATTGTGACTTACAAGAGAAAATAGCTTGGTATTCTAGAACTAAACCCGATCAAACAGAACTTTGAGCCTTACCTAGAAGTTTTCTGATGTTTAAATAAATCTTCTCTGGTTCCACATTCTCATTAATTCTTGCAAAGCAACCTTCTCTTTCAAACTGGTTACTATGAAAATGTTCAGATAATAGAGACTGTCAAAAAGAACAGCATTTTCTTGTCCAAATAACATCCAATATCAGTTCCTTTATCACATCCAATTAATGGAAAAAAAAAGTTCTAAAATCTTCCTAAATGTCTTCAAATCTTTGAAGAATTTCATTAGCATTATTTCACCTTAAAAATTATAAAATCTACTTCAAATTTACAGTCTCATAGTACCATAATTCACACTACACTGTACTCCCAGAAAAGGGTTAGCATCATGCATATATACAGACAAAGGAGTTTATTTTAATGGCAAGGTAACAAAGAAATTCACTTAATGACAAGTTCTTGGACTAATGTATTATTCATTTTGTTCTGTGACAGTAGAAAAAAATTGTATCCATAAATATATAATGTTGTACACCACTTTTTAGCGTAGTTTACACTTATGAAATAATCGGCTGCCTTTCAGCACGTTATCTTCTCTTTATTTATTTATTTTTTAAAGTGTGTGTCATAAGATGCAATTCGTGACATAGAAGATACATACATTATAGAAACAGAAGCAGCAACTGGCCTGGATAAACCTATGAATTTCAAGCTCTCTTTCTGGAAATGGTTTCTAGCCTCCAGAAACATTTTAGAGGTATTGTTACAGCGCTTTTCCACACCTAAATTGCTAGTTTACTCATTTTTCCTTACAGTTAATGTTATATATTTTTAATTACATTAACTCATTTGAATCCAACAAATTGTGTCTAATCCTCAGTATACTTACATTCATATATTTAATGGCATGCAGCTTTTTGACTAAGATAATAGAAATAGTGTAACTTCCTTACTTGGTATCAGGGAGTGGCGACGGCCAGACGCATCCCAAGGCAAGGCACACCAGGAGCTGAGAGTGGTCTCAGCACAGGCAGCGCCTTTCCCGATGGGGCACAGCCCCGCAGGCTCCGAGCGCAGCAGGCAGAGCTAGGTGCAGGTAATGCTGTCCACAAATGGCCCCAAGAGGAGCAAGCAATAAGCCAGGTCCAGGATACACCTGGGGAGTCAGCCTGGAACAAAAGGAGACAGAGCCAGAGACAAGACTAGTAACAAGGCTACAGTGCAGGTCCAAAGTCCGCCAAGAAAACGGGGCTGGATGCAAGCCATAATGCATATACAAGGAGTCGGTCCATCCTTACAGCACTGGTCCGAGGTCTTCCCAGGACCGGGGGCCTCCCCCTGAGCTGCACTAGGCCCCTCAGGCAGGGCGTGGGTGGAGGCCAGGTGAGGCTGGTCAGGGCCTTCAAGGCCTGTTAGTACCCTCGGGACCTGACACAGCACAAACAGTTCCCAGGTGCCATTACCAGCTTGCTCAGATTTTGTTTGCTCTCATAAAGCATTACTAGGAGCATTTACGGATTATTTTATCCTCTCCGGTCACCTGCGTGGTCTCTCCAGTTGCTGCCCTTGCATGCTTCAGGCTCACATCCAGCTCTGGGTTGGGCACCACATGGGCTGCTTGCATGGAGAGTGCATTTCTTCAGGCTCTGGGGGGTGGCAGGGATCCCAGGGCCAGGCCTGAGCCCCTCCTGCAGCTCAGGTGACTCCTTCCAGCCTGCTCCCTCTTCTCCCTCTCCGCACCAGCCGGGAGGCCGAGGTCCGCGCAGCTGAGGAGAGAGACCCTGGCTAGCAGGCACTGTAATAACGAACGCCACGCGAGTATCTTAGCCAAATTGTTTTAAGGCATGTAACAAAATCTACCCCTTCCACAAGTCTGTGTTCTACCAAAAAACGCATACAAATCTGCATGCCTTTGCCAGTCAACAACAGATGAGCCTCATGGACATAAACAGGGAATTTCACAGTGCCAGACAAATGCTGCTCAGCTGCCAAAAACAACATTGAATCATTGCTTGAGCAGCAATTAAACCAGAACAACACAGATACCCAAAGCCTTCCTTTAATCATTCTCCCAACCCTGTGTTAATTAGCTAGGCCGCAGTAACTACAGAAATGATGAGACTGTATGAGAATAAAAGTAAAATTATATTAAAAATTCAGTAAATTATACAACACTCTTTCCTATCAAAATATTTTAAAATATTCATGTTTAAAAGTACACGTCCTACAAAGATCCCAGGATTCTTCATTAGACTTCTTTGTCTCTTGGATCACTAACTGCCATTACCAATTAAATTAAAAGGTAGTGTTGGAGAGCCGCCAGCACGCAGCGAGTCCAGGGGCACTAACACAGCAGTATAAAGGGCAGGTTTAAAGACAGCAGAAAGGTCACAGCTGCATCCAGACCACAGGCCAGGCCTGCAAAGGGCACATCAGATTCAACCCTGCAGTAAACGAATGTGCGTTCCTCTTTATTCCTGGGTGAACCTAGTTTTTAGTCACTGGGGATTAAATGCTGACTTCCCAATTTCCAGTGAGAGACCCAGAAACTCTGCCCAGACTGGCAAGCGCACACGGGGTCTCCATGGAGTGGTCCAGCTCCTCACGGACAGCCCGGCTCTGCAGCTTGGAGCCTCCTCAAGGAAAGAGAAGCCTCCAGAAAACCGTGCTGCATTTAGAGCATTTGCTCAGGAAGTGAATCTGTCCAGATTTAACTCCTGCTTCCAGAGACCCCCTGCTCGTGTTTCTCACGGGCTGGGAGGACACCCTCGCGGGCCAACCTCTGTTCCACCCGAAGGCGAGCCACGGAGCAGCACGCTATCGAGGGCTGCTCGGGCCACCTGTGGCATTGCTCTCTGCTCACGGCCTCGCTGCTGCGCTCGGGAGCACTGTCGAAAACAACCACCTGGGCCCTGAAAAATCCCAACCGTTGCATCTTGTCAGTCACGGGAGGCAGCTGCGCGGCCCGGCCGCGGCTGAGGGGCTCCCCGGCCCGAGCGCGGCACCGGCGGCCGCCCGCAGAGGGCGCCCC
>VXAL01011024.1:108760-119160 GCA_013399475.1 Chauna torquata | reverse complement strand
GCGGGCGGGCCGGCCTTCCCGTGTCCCGGCCGCGGGTCGGGCGGCCGCCTGGGGTGGGTGCCGGGGCTCTCCGCCGCGCTGTCCTCCCTCAGCGCGGGGGGGACTCCGCGCGGGACGGTCGAGGAGGCCGTGGGGCTTCCCCTCAGGCGGGGGGCGGCTGCTTGGTGCGGAAGCGCCAGTCCCCGCTTCTCCGCGGGGTCTTCGTGGCGGCGGAGCGGGGAGAGGGGCGCGGTGCCGGGCTGGCTGAGCCCGAGCTGGATCCGCGGAGCAGCAGCCCTGGCCAGGTCGGTGTCAGCCGCGCTCGTGTGCTTGTTTTCGCCTCCCCGGGCACGTCCGTCCCCATCTCCCCGTGGCCGGGCGTCGCGCGGGAGCCGCCATTACGGGCCCTCACAGGGCGCGAGGGCGACTGCCCTCCGCACGGGCACCCGGAGCTGCGGCCGCTTCTCGCAGCCCCCTCGGCTGCCCGGCCCTGCCTCGCCTCTCTGACCCGGCCGGCAGGGCGCTGGGGACCGGCACGCCGGCGAAGGCCGCGAAGCTGCCCCGAAAGGGATGGTGCTGCCCGTGGCGTTTCGGGTGGCGGCTGTCTGCTGGGCTCTTCTTTGGGAAGGCGCTTCCTTATCTCTCTCTCTCTCATATTTTTTTTCTCCTTTCTCTCCTTTGATACGTGGGACACTTTCAGTGAGAACTGGATCTAGTTTCTAGGCTAAATTTGGTTACGCTTTATCATCAACTCTGAGGAGGCAGTATTCACAGTTGGGAGTGTGGGAGGATGCATTTAGAGAATAGCTGGCGCCAAGAATACGATGACCGGGTTAATATTGGGAAGTGTTTGAAGAAGCTCTGAATTACTCCTTAGCTTAGATCTACTATTTTTTTTTTTTTTTTCCCCCCAGGAACAGTTAAACTATGAACACTGTACAACTGAACATCCTTTTGGATTTCAGGCTGTTACCAGCTGCTATTCAAAGAACTTGCAAAACTGCCAAACACGCGTATCCGACATCTTTATGCATTACTAGCAGCATCGCGTTGTGTGACATCCCAGAACTCACAGCAGTCAGAACACGTGGGTGTTCACTGCAGCTTGGCTGTTGGAGAGGCAGAGAGTTTGTGGCAAGTCTCCAAAGTTCCAGGAAAAGCTTTCTGTTCCTCATCTGCACTGTGGAGCTATACTTAATGAAGGAAATTTTGCTTTACAACCATTAATTATTTCTATTCAGACGCTTTTACTCCAGAATAGGGGATTAAAATAAGAAAAAGTGTCCGAAGTGGAGTCTCCAGCTGCTGATTCCTTATAACTAAATATCTGAAACCATAATGGTTTTATTTCCAGCTAGATAAACACTAAGCCTTTTCAGAAAGGTATGATGTCAAGCTTCCAGGTTAACACTTCATTGAAAATAATACCTTTACTACAGCTTTTGCAAATGGTAGCAAGTACTGTTTGGGTAGCAATTGAAGAATGAGGTTGCAGGCAAGGAATTGTTGCAGGCATGAAATTTTTATAGGAACACAACTCACCTTTTAATATTATTTTCCTTTCTTATCAACTTAAATACTACAGGAAGAAAAGAAATGTAGCAATCTCATCCTGTTTTCAGGTGCAAAGCGTTTCATGCAACAAAATAAAAGTAAAGGTTGTTGTTTTTTAAAATGTTGAGGAAAAATTCAAGTCTATGGAAGACTGTATACTGGGGAGAGGGAACCATCTGTATTGGTGTAGCTCGAACACCATTGTACTTCTGAGCTGAAAGTGTAGATATGCAATGCTTCAGTGTTAGATGATGAGGTTTATTCCGTGAAGAGTATCTCCTAATCTGGCACACCCAGTCCAGATGTGAAAATAACTGAAGATCAAAACAATACTGACACGGTGGCCTTTTGCCTTCCCATCGGTGGCATGAGGAGTTCGGATACATTTAGTTGACGGCTTCCAGTTGTTCTTGCCAGGGGTGGAATTGTTGGTTTTGGTATAGGGACACAGTATTTTGCTGGGGGTTTAAAGGCAAACAGACAAAAGCAATTATTTTAAGACTAAAAATTGCAGTCAGAAGGGCCGGCAACACAGAAGTTATCCTGCTGCATAAATGTTGAGGAGTAACAACCCGAGAATATCCACATGCTTTAAACGTGTTTAGGACTCGAGGTAACGGCCGCAAGTTGCGCACAGGGAAATTTAGACTAGACATCAGGAAAAACTTTTTCTCTCAGAGAGTGGTCAAGCACTGGAACGGCCTGACCAGGGAGGTGGTGGAGTCACCGACCCTTGCGGTTTTTAAGAGGCGCCTGGACAAGGTGCTACAAGATATGGTTTAGTAGCTTAGTGGGTAGTAATGGTGATAGGATGATGGTTGGACTAGATGATCTTGAAGGTCCTTTCCAACCTTGTGCTTCTGTGATTCTGTGTTAAGTGTGTTGTGTGGCAGGAGGCCAACAAGCAAGTCTTCAGTCATCTGGGAAGTGTAAGTGGCCTAGCTCCCACCACTTCTTAAACTGTTTGGTTTTCTGTAATAGCTGCAGGGTTTTGGAGCAGGGTATAGCGTAAGGTCAGGTGGTTGAGTCTGAATTGCCACGTTTAGCCTTGTTACCCGATGGTCCGTGATTTTATAAGAGAACTTTTGCGTGCATGAGTCTAACTGCAGTTACGACATTCAGTAATAGTTTTAAATACCATGTTCAACTTTTTTTTTTTTTTTGATGTCTAACAGATTTTGCATATCTTGAAATGGGCACTTTGGGATGAAGTTGAGGTGCAGTGTTATCTGAAACCTAATAAAATTAACATGTTTTTTGTTACAATGTTTATGGATAGTTGAAAGTTCATGGCCTAAAACCTGATGAAGTAGTCTGTGCACTTTGATGTTCCTTTTTTAGTCGATGGTAATGCCCTGTTCACTACCAGAATGGGAAGCTTACTTGAAACATTACTCGTGTATATTTTTTAACTTTAAAAATTATTTTCAAAGATGACTACAAAGTCTCATAACTTCACCAGTATAAGTTGAATATATCTAATAGGCTAAGATGAATTCTCAGTGTATGAAAATACGTTCTTTTTTATTGTTTATGTGGTTTAGGTCACATGATGACAGTTCTCTTGAGAGGCAGCCAGTTTCTGCAGAAAACTTATTCCAGCATTTAACACCACAGATACGTGAAGTCTGGAAAGAAGAAAGCAGATTTCTCCATGATTAGCAAAGTGAGTCCTAACATTACAGTGAATGATGCTCTGTGAAAACAAACTTTGTGAAACTGCATCAAGGTTTGAAAATAGTTTGATGCATGATGAGTGGATCCAACACGTTACATTACAGAAAGGATTTGTGGTTTGCCCTTCCAAGTCCTGTCCCCCCACAAGCATATGGAGTGAAGGCCACAAACGTGAGGCCTTTGGGGGCTGTTGTCTGTAATATGTTAGGTGATTTTAGTCACTTCTAGGAGGATGCCCTCATACTTGTGTTACTTCTTCCTTGTTTCTGAATTTGCTGTGCATCTGAGATGTTCCCAAGTGGTCTTAAAAATTCTCACCATCTTTCTTGTCACTGATTCGACATCTGGCTTTAAATACTAAACAGGTGAACCTGTTAATACAGTATGTTGTTGTTGTTGTTTGTTTGCATTTTTTTTTTAAACAGTACATTTGCTGTAACTTTTTTCCGTAATAGCTAGTTGATTTGAGACCCCTCTGTATGGGGAACTGTTAACCTGTAGAGGACCTAAAGTATCATCAGAATGAATAGGAAAGCAGCCTCTTTTTTTTCTTTTTCTTTTGTCAGTAAGAAGTATCAAAGAATAGTCACAGATAATTCTGCATTTTTTCTAAAATTTTCTTCAACTTTATAGTGGTTAGCCTTCTAAGAAAAAAATAAGGTGTGCAATAGGATGGATATTTCAGCAGGAACAATAAATATCCAGAATTATTATAATTGGCTATAGGAAGATATTTTTATTTTTAAAGGTCAACCCCCACCCCCACCCCCCCCAATGCTTCAAAACTTAAGTTGTGTTGTATGCTTCATTCTGTGTGGGTTGGGAGCAGGAATGCCCTGCATTTACCTTGTGAAGTTTCTCATGCTTTCCCTCTTTCCTCTGAAGTATTTAATAATGCTAACTGTCTGACACAATATTGAATCACTAATTGGTCTGATGGGCTACCTAGATTCAAGTAGACCTTAGAGCTTGTCTGCAATCCGAGTCATAAGTGACTTCTTTTTCATAACATTAGCTGGAAATTACTTAGAAATGATCACTATATTTACATTTTTTAAGTGCAAGTAGAATGTTCAGAATGGGTACCATTACAGAAGGCACTGTTACTTAATTGGCACAATGTTGAACATGAAAATCCGAATTTTGGTCTTAAGTGCAAATAAATTGCTTTGTTTACCTCTTAGTGGATTTCTAGCACCTCAGTGTAACTGGCAGTCTCTGTCTAATATGGGCTCAGGCTAAAATGGTAGTGATACAAATCTGGAGTCTTGCGTATTTGTTAAGGGTTAATGAATGCGACAGACCACAAAGTATTTTTCTTTCTTGGAAGTCTAACTTCTTTTCTGTAAGCAATAAAATGATCAAGCATCTTATGGTTAATGTCTTATTCACACTGGCTATATTTATTTCTTTGAATTTGGCAGGTTCATTTATGAGAGTGGAAATAACTGTGATATCAAGCATCCGTCTGGATGCAGAAGTCTTTTTGCAGCGGATATTCGGCATTGGTAAACGGATTTGCGGATTTGCATGGGGTAAAAATGGAGGCAGAAATGAACTTCTGAAATTGAATCTCAGTCCAGAAATGATGGCTTCCCAGCTGTATACACATGCTTTCAATATTTCCCCAATAGAGAATAGGAGACTGTGTATAAATGGAACACCATGGATTTGGCATCTTCTAGAAGAATGTGTCAAGAATGCGTGGGAGTATTGGAGCGTTGTCATAGGACTGATTTCCATTGTCTGTTTTCTGTTTGCTGCACTACCGTAAGTTTAAGGTCTTAGGCAGTCCTCAGATTGAGACATGAGTAATCTTGCCTGAAGCCTTTTTCACAAGCTGCCTTTTTTTTAGTTTATCTTGGATATGTTTCTCTATCTGCATGATACAGATATAATATGCCAGAGAAGCATGTTGTTCATGTTTAGAACAATATTTGGTGGTTGACAAATGAGCTTGATGTACTGTTCTGTTGTACTGACTTGACACTAATCTCTGCCACTTAGAGCAAATGAGAATAAATCACCTCTTCTCTCTTATGTTCCCCACCCTGAGATGTGTGTGCACACGCAGCACACTTGCTGCAGAAAATGGCTCAGTGCTTATTTAAACTACATGCTGTGTCACCAGGACTGTTGTGCTGGCTGCTGCCAATGGAATTTGGACTGAGAAAAGGTCAGAAACAACACATGAGTTGGCACTTTGGTAGTGCTAAGTCAGTTGCTGTTTGGTGGACTGGCACTGGGTTCAGATTTCCTACATGTAGGTAGGAGATGGCAAAAGAAAAGTAGAAATCCTGCTAGTAGGTGAAAATGCCTGGAACAAAATGGGATTGACTCTAGAGTCTGTCCTCATAAGGGGAATATAATTATTGAACTAATAAAAGGGCAGTGGAAACCAAGCAAAATTAAAACACTCATAGTAAGTTGTTGAGCTTCTGAAATATTAGTTGAAAAGGGAATTTGTATTAAAACTGTCATGTTAGTATGGAATTCATCAGGACATGTCTAATGGACTCAAATTTGGGATTGCTTCATAGTTCCTGTTGTGAATCTGAGTAACAGTTCTCCAGTTTGTGAGTGCAGCTGTCAGCTCTTTTAGAAGCTTTGTTCATTCTTAGCCCTTCTACGTTAAATAACTGTTTTTCTTATTTTAGTGTTTTTTAAGGCTAGTATTTACAGCAGAGAAGTATGAAATGATGATAGCATAGTTCTGGTGTCCAGAAAATGGAATTTCAGCGCAGGACACACACAAAGAGTACATGCAAGCAGTAAAGAGGTTGCGATTTCAACCTTTTGTTACGTTAGAGTAAGACATAGTGAGCTGTAGAGATAGTGCATTCTCCTTCAAACTGTAAGTGGAGTATTGCTGTGATAGGTCTCTTGTGGTTAGAGTTTTAATCTTTCTTTATTCAGATTTTGAAAAATGTACTTTCAAGCTTGTTAAACCATTTTTGGCTTACAGTATTTTATAATTACTTCTGGATTTTGTGCCAGTCAAATTTACGTTGCCTGTCAGAATGGAAAAGTGGATCAAGCACTGTCTTTGGGCTTTCTGCTGTGTTGGATAGCTGGAGATCTTACAAATTTTATAGGCTGCTATTTAACAAATCAACTGCCAATTCAGGTAATCTGTCAATATTTCTACTTTTTGATATATCCCTTTCAGACTGTCTCTTTAAAGTCTAGGATAACGTAATATTGCACAGTGTAATAGGTACTGGGAATTAAAATAGTTTTACATTCTGTTCAGTGATCTGCTATCCATAAAATAAGTCATAATTTCCCAAATATTTACTTTGATAACTGTTATGTGTTACAGGAACCATTTCACTCTTGCAGTTAGCATTTTTAGAGACTTACAGGGCTATATTCAATAAAGAATGAAGTGCAGAATTCTCAGTTAATTTTCGCCTTCAAAGTAAGCTTGCAGAACAAATAGGTCTGGAAGGAGGTTGTTATTTAGCTTCTCATAGATCAAGCTGTTTTGGGGCAACAATGCTTTAAACTTCATCTTGCTTTTTTTTTTGTAGGAGAACTGTTTATTAACAAGGAAACACTAGTTCAAAGAAACTGTTAATCTCAGAAATTTGAAAATACAGTTTCTTCATAAGGGGGGGCTTCTCTGGAAGAAACAGTAGTTGTCAGTGATATGTTAATTGTGTCTGGAACTTTATCTGCTGTTTTTATTTTTCAACTCTTAATGAAAGAGAAAGATGTACATGTCAGTCACCTACAGAAGTTTTCACAAGCTGGAGATGGACCTAAGAGTGGATAGATTTGTCTTCTGTTTTACAGCTTAATGTGCAACTCTAACTGTTCCATCTCCCCCATTGTAAAGGGGAAAGAGAGAATGTTGGTTTTGTCTTCTTGAGGCAGGAGGCACCAAGTAAGATCGGTAGATTCCGAAGTGCTGGGTAACTAGGTAGAGTGGACTTAAGCTTCTGGGCAGGAAAAGATTTATCAGTCTGCCAAGGTAGAAATTCGTGCTATGCATCCTGGAAAACAACATGCTGTTCTGATTGTGTCAGCATGTTGCTATTGCACAAACTTTACATTGCATTCATCTGCTGCTGGCTGACTTGTTGGTAGTTGTTGTTCACATTATTATTATGAAGCGCAATTAAGTTCAGAAGGTGTTTTGAACTTTTTGTATACTGAACAAGCAAATGTATCTTCTCTTTCAGACCATCACTGCCATCTCTTATGTTAACATGGATATAATTATGATTTCACAATTTGTCTACTATCAGCTCAAGAATCAGAAGATGACAAAATGTAAGATTTGTCAACGATTAAAATGTTCTTCATAATGTAGCACATTCTTCCCTTTTTTTCCTATAGCATTTAAATAAAAGCTATCTAAAAATAGAGTACACAAATTCCAACTGGAGTTGTTAGGTCTATTTCCTCCAGTTTTCAGTCTTTTGTGAAAAACCTGTTCTCTCTCAACTCTGCCTTTCAGCTCTCCTCTTACCCACATAATATCTGTAAATATTTTCAATGTAGTACTTTCAGTTTATATAGACATAAGCAATTTTGTGAAATCTGGTTCTGTATTTTAACTTGCTCCATGGCTTTACTATCTACTTTGAGCTATCTAAATATACATATAAGTTGAAAGTAAGCATTATTTCTTTGTGTGGTTCAGTTAGTTTCCTCCATGTTGATTAAAACAGGACTTTATTTGCTCATAGCATAAAATATCTTGACATCTTCATGTGTTCTGTTTAAATACCTACAGTTAAAAAATATTCAAGGGAATGAAATTGCTTGAGTTGCTTCGTAAAATCCTGTCCATAGTTGTGGTATTTAGCTTATTAAGTGGACTGCTGTTTTGACTGAAATGGAAGACAGAAAGCTGTTCACATCGTATCAAAACAAAAACATGAGCTCATCTTTAAAAAAAAAAAAAAGAAAGGTCGGGGGCAGCAAAGAAAACCCATGGTGCAATGTGCAGTGGAGGTAACGAAAAGCTGAGGTAAAGCAGATGCCTGCCCAGCAAACTAAATAGGGATAAAGCAGATTCATTCAGTATGGAACTGGTGATAAACCTGGAGATAGGTCAGTGCTGAAGATACTTCCTTCCTGCTGCCTTCTCTTGAAAACAAACACAGGCTCTTGTACATTGTAACTGCCCATGCCTGTTTCAGCTCAACTGTTTGCATAGCTGGAGAGGGAGGAATGGTATTGCGAATAAAGCAATAAAAGAGGGTTTTTCAATACCTGGTTGTAGAGCTGTTACCATAGACAAGTTGGGCAATTTTGCATCTCCAAGTGCAGCCTGTGAAACAGCAGTATCACTTCCTGTCTCTGGTACATAGGCTGCAGGTCTTTAGGGCAGGATTTCTCATGCCATGCAGCAATTTGTTCCGCTGGTAGCAGTGACTGTAGGAGCTTACCAGTACTTTATAAATACAGAAGCTAACATAGCTCCAGAGTTCTGTAGGATTGTTTACAATTTTCAGGTTGTCTTGTACGTGTTTATGGAGGCTTACTAGGTGGAGTTTTTATCTTTGAATGTGTGAGCCTCTGCATGTAAAGGTAAGGCTTCATATCTAGCTAACCGTGGACATAGATGCTAGTCCAGCAGAAGACTTAAATTCAAAAATATCTTTAAGATAAATAAGTAATCTAAACTTCAAATATCGTTGCTTTTGCATTTTTAAATTGAGATGTGTTGAAAGAAACTGCTGTATTCTGTTCTTAACAGTTTTCTGTTTATTGGCTGTTACTTAAGAGTAAATTTTTAGGAGATGAAACTCCATATAAGAGATGAACTGAGTGTGAAAATTCTCTCAGTAGCAATGCCTGTTTAAGGAGTTCCCTTCTGCTCCTGCACTGCTGCCCTCAGGTGGTGCATTAAGACACAGTACATAGTGAGCAGGGGCGGGCACAGAGCCCAGAAAAGGTGGACTCCTTAGACTTGCATTGGTGCTGAGAAAAAGATACCTGAAATTGTACCTTTTAGATTTACATATTGCAGATAAGAAGTAACCCTAGATCAACGGCAGGTGTTATTTTTCAGCTAATTTGTTTGTATGTTCTAGGCAGCAAAAGCCTGAAGAATTTCTGTATAACATGGATCTTGATGTGTGTAACCCTGTGTATTGTTTTACCCTGTCTGCTGTTAATAAGAAACCAAGACCAGAGTTCAGTAATGGAAAGAAGTAATGTAAGTTCTTGCCTGCTTCCATTCCAAAACCAATAACAACAACAACAACAAAACTCAAAAATGTCTTGAAGGGATTGTGTGCTCTGAGCTTTAAGAAGTTCGGATGATGTCTTTAACAATGCCTTAGAAATCGTAAATGTGGCACTATGTGGATATTTTAGGTATGTACCATACATCCCAAAATAAGGAAGTTACAGAATAGCTTCTTTTAGCAGTTTCTTAAGTTTCAGGCTTATTCTATCCCTTGAGTTATTAGGCTGTGCTGCTTTGTGAAATAACATGTATACGTGTTGTCTTTCTGCCTGTGTTAGATACTGTAGACATCCATGTAGAGACTATGCAGTGAAAAGTGAAATCAATAAAAGTGGAAGATTACAATTGTACCTGCTGTTGCTGCTGTCACTTCACCAAGAAAGTTCACAGGCTATTCTAGCAATTTTATGGCCTTCATACTAATGCCAGTAAAATAATTGTAATCCAGCAACATTGCCCAGCAGGGAAGCAGCTTATTTTCAAAATACAGCTAGAGTGAGAAAGCTAACAGTTCTCTTAAACTGTGAAAAATGAGTATTTTGCTTTCTCCAGACAGGATGATTCTTTTTTATGTATTTATTTTTATTTTTTTTAGTGGCCTAGCTACAGTTTTTAGTTTTGGCTGGAATTAATGTGCCCAAGCTTTTTTAGCAGAAGGACTAGATTGATATTAGTGTTATATCCTAAAGCCTGGCACTGGTTTTGACCTCAGTCACGGCTATGACGCAGCAGTGTGCATTGTTGTGAGATAAAGATTAAACCTTTTGTAGCCCTCTTTGGTCATTTGAAGAGCAGCCCTGAACTGCTTTGAAAGGAATTCTGTCCAGAAAACTAGCCCATAGACTCTCAGTTTAAAGCCTCTGAAATGCTTGAAAACATTCTTGCCTAAATATATGTACCTTTATTTTTCAGAACTCTCTTGATATGATTGAAATGTCAGGCTTCATTTGTGGCTATATATCTTGTTTGTTTTACTTGGGAA